>ML403165.1:0-83072 GCA_005239525.1 Nicotiana knightiana
ATATATATATATATATATATATATATATATATATATATATATATATATATATATATAAAATTGGTAAAAACAATGCCAAACTGCTCAACCGTTTTGTACCACAAGAAATCCTGCTAAAAATAACCAATACTCTTTTCAAAATAACCACAACAATATCTAACAATAAAATAACAAGACGAAGTGGTCATAGAAACAATAATGGACATAGAACAATTAAGACAAGAATTAATTAAGTTGGGAATGGGAAATTGATCATGCTTAACGGACAAATTGTGTGGTGCATAGATACTCGTCACCTCACCTATACACCACGCTCATGCATTTCACATAACAAACAAGTGGGGTTTCCTATTCCCTCAAGTCAAAGTTAGACCAAACACTTACCTCAATTTCGTTGACCACTCACTGCTCAATTATTGCTCTTCCTTTTGAATTCACCTCTAACTTGATCGAATCTAATCACAATTAACTTAATATCATTAACTAATGCTAAAGGAACTAACTTTATTGAAAAATATATATTTTCCTAAGTTTTCTCAAAAAAAGTGAAAATCCGGCCCCGGGCCCGCTTGGTCTAAACTCGGGGTTCGGACAAAATTACATTTACCCATTCACCCACGAACCCAAATATATAATTAATTTCGAAATCCGACCTCAATTCGAGGTAAAGATTCGATTTTTATAAAATTCCTTAATTCTACCCAAACCCTCAATTTTTACCATGAAAATTCTTAGTTTTTGATTTAAAAGTGATGAAAAACAATGGGTAATTGAAAGAGTAAAGTTTAGAATTAATTACCTATGACTTGGGAATGATATTTGGTGAAGAAATTCCTTCCTAGGGCTGTGGGGTTCAAAAATTTGAAGAAGAAGAAGTCTGTCCTTTTTTCTTTTGCCAGCAATTCTGCCTCTTTTTTTGTGCCAAATGATCCCTAAACTCGATTTTTATGTATCCAATGGATTCTTGTGAAATTTTAGTCAATTTAGGCTTTTGAATCACTCAATTTGGCATTATAATGAAGGAGATATGTCGGTTTTAATATTTGCAATTTGTGAAGTTTTTAATACACTGCCAGGGGCAATTGCGTAATTAACCTGAAAATCTGGCAACCTTAGTAAAATGCCCATAAAATCCTCATATGATGTCCAAATTCGATGATTCTTTTTGCTACGGGTCCGTAATTACAATACGGATCTAATAATTTATTCAAAATAGAAATCGAAGTTCATTTGTTCAATATGATATCATTTATGCTTGAAGAAACGACGTCGAAGCATAAGAAAGAACGAGCACAACACAACCCAAACCTATTTGAAACTCACCCGAACCCTCGGGAATCTAAATTAAACATGCACATAAGTCTAAAAGCATCATACGGACTTGCTCGTGCGATCAAATCATGAAAATAACATGTAAAACAACGAATTAAACATCAAAACTCATTATTTTCCTGAAGAACACTTATAGTTCATAACTTTTCAACCGGATGTCCGAATCACGTCAAATGAACTCCATTTTTTTACCAAATTTCACACGCAAGGCCTAAATATCATAAAAATCTGTATCGGGCTCCGGAACTAAAATACGGCTCTGATACCAATGATTTTAAACATTAATTCTTTTCTTTATATCATAAATATTTCAACAAAATAGTTTCTTTCAAAAATTGATTTCTAAGGCTTCGGACCTCGGAATTCATTTCCGAGCATACGCCCGGGTCCCATATTTTACTCCGGACCTCCCGGGATTATCGAAACACAGATCCGAGTCTGTTTACTCAAAATGTTGACTCAAGTCAACTAAAACCAAATTTTTAATCCTAAAAACTATTATTTCTTATATTTTCACATAAAAGCTTTCCGATTTCACGCCCGGATTGCGCACAAAAATTGAAGTAGTTAAAATTAATATTTTTATGGCTAATAAGTCTAGAACGGAGTCTAAATTCATAAAATGACTCCTTGGGTCATCACATATTTATATGTGTTATCTGTGAAGTTTGGTAATAAACGGACTTGGTTTGACATGATTCGGGTCAAAAATGCAAAATTTGATGTTTAAAGAAATTTTGAGAAATTTCATTGATTTTGAGGTTTAATTCGATGTTTATGATGTTATTTTGGTGTTTTGATTACTCGAATAAGTCCGTAAGATGTTTTTGAGGTTGTGTGTATATTTGGTTTTGAACCCCGAGGTCTCGGGTGTGTTTCGGATGGGTTTCGGGTCCATTTTCCCTATTTTGAACTATTGAACCTGCATTCTAGTTTCCTTCTATGCGATCGCATAGGAGTAGTCGCGATCGCATAGTGTCTCTTTGAGCAGCCCAGACTTTCCTTCAATGCGTTCACGCATAATCTACCGCGATCGCAGAGGTATACTTTCTTCTTCTTCGCGATCGCATCTACAGCATCGCGATCGCATAATGTTCCAGCAGGGCATCCAATTATCCCTTCTACGCGATCGCATTCCACGATTCGAAATCGCGTAGTGTGGCAATTTGGGAAGCATGTAACTTCTCATACGCGATCGCACACGTACCTTCGCGATCGCATAAAGCGTTTTGGCCAGTGGCAATTGTTCCTCTTTGCGATCACATTACTTCCCCCGCGATCGCAGTACTTTAAGCCTGGGCAGCCTTTCTTTTCTTCTCCATGATCGCAATCAATGTTCTGTGATCGCGAATCATTAAACATCCGGGCAGAATATAAGTTTCCCAAAATCGCAAGGGAGTAAACAGAATAGAAATAATAACCTCAGCAAGGGAACAATATCAAACAATGCACGGCATCACCCTTCGTGCTTTAACACTCTTCCTCAAAATATCAAACAGTGCACGACATCACCCTTCATGCTTTAGCAACCTTCCTCACCCAAACAGCAATCACAAACAAGGGCAAGGGAGTAAGCAGAACAAAATAGAAATCTCGGCAAGGGAATATCAATTAAACAATTAAATCCCGGCAAGGGAACATCAATTAAACCATTAAATCCCGGCAAGGGAACATCAATTAAACAATTAAATCCCGGCAAGGGAACAATATCAGTAATCTCAACATCCCAATAAGGGAGACAATATCAAAAGTAACAATGACCCGGCAAGGGTATATTTTAGTAGCTCTTTCTCTTTCTTTCACTCCATTTCATAATTTACTCTATTACTTGAGCCAATGCTCCAAAGGATACAATTATCTCATATATCTTCATCATTCGTATTACATTCTGAGCCAATGCTCCAAAGGATACAATTATCTCATATATCTTCATCATTCGTATTACAATCTGAGCCAATGCTCCAAAGGATACAATTATCTCATATATCTTCATCATTCGTATTACAATCTGAGCCAATGCTCCAAAGGATACAATTATCTCATATATCTTCATCATTCGTATTACAATCTGAGCCAATGCTCCAACAGAGTTTAAAGATTACAATTCCCTTCACATATTCTTCACAACATATAGAAATTCAATTAAGCATGGAAATTACCACAAAATCAAAATATTCACAATATAAGGACTCACGGTCATGCTAGACACCAATGTATAGATACTCATCACCATGCCTATACATCATATTTGACAATTAGCAAGTAGCAAATTATACTCAACTCCTATTCCCTCAAGCTAAGGTTACACCAAACAGTTACCTCGGGTCCAAAGTATAGCAATCAACCTGAAACCACACGTTTGCCACGAGTATCCGATTCCAAATGGCCAAACTCTATTCAAATAAATTTCATACCGTAAATAACATCTCATGCACTGATTCTACTATTAAATTTAAGGTTGTGGCGCAAAATTAGGTGAAATGACCAAAACGCCCCTCAAGCCAGCATCTCGGAGTCGGGTAAATTTTACATTTTCAGAACTCTCGTACTCTCACGAGTCTAACCATATAAGAACCTCTCAAATCGGAGGTCAATCACCCACTCAAATCCCAATTTAGAAAAACCTAAGTTCTACCCAAAACACCCAATTTCACCCATGGAAATCCCTGATTTTTAAGTTGAAAACATTTTAAATAATGTTAATGATTGAAATAAATGAGTAAAAACCAACTTACAAATGATTTGGAAGAAGTCTTGTTCTTGGAAAAATCGCCTAAGAGTGTTTGAGTTTGAGAAAATATGAAATATGAAGTCAAAATTCGGTTTTTTGTACAGTGCAGGCTACTGGTTGGCATGGGAATTGCGAACAAGGGTCCGTAATTGCGAACCCTTCAGACATTCCCAGCCTTCACATTTGCATCGAACTAAACCTCAAAATCCATGAATTTTATCAAATTTCATAAAACATCAAATTTTCCATTTTTTTAGTCTGAAACACGTCAAACGACATCCGATTTCAACCAAACTTTACAGAAAGTGCTTAAACCATAAATAAGACTTGTACCGGGCTCCGAAACCAAAATACGGGCCTGATTCCATCACTTTCTAATCAGATTTCATTTTCATTTTTCTTAAATATTTTCAGAAAACAATTTTACTCAAAAATTCATTCCTCGGGCTTGGTACCTCGGAATTCGATTCCGAGCATACGCACAAGTCCCATATTTTTCTACGGATCCTCCGGGAACGTCAAATCATGGTTCCGGGTCCGTTTACCCAAAATATTTAACGAAGTCAAATTTATTCATGTTAATATCAAATATTAGCATTTGTTTCACAGAATTTCATATTTAAGCTGTCCGGCTACGCGCCCGGACTGCGCATGCAAATCGAGGAACCTACAAATGAGGTTTTCAAGACCTCGGAAGTACCGAATAGGGTAATAAAACAGGTGATGACCCCTTTGGGTCGTCACATCTTCAAACCAAAGGAAGAAGCCCAAACGGGAATGTCAAGACTATTATTGGGATGAGTCTTACCTTTTTCGGAATTGTACGGACGGAGTGACTAGAATATATGTACCAGAGGAGGAACAAGTTAAAATTCTTGGGGCTTGCCAATCTTCACCGAATGGTGGTCACCATGGTGGAGCAAGAAAGGCGGCCAAAGTACTAAGTTGTGGTTTCTATTGGCCGACTCTCTAAAAGGATGCAAGTGATATAGTCAAGCATTGTGATGAATGTCAAAGGGCCGGTGGAATCTCAAAGAAAAATAAAATGCCCCTCACCACCATTTTGGAGATTGATATTGTAACGACCCGGCCGGTGTTCCGAGAATTTAGCCTCGTTTCCCCCGTTTCTGCTTCATGTTATGTGGTTCAGCTTCATTTATGTGTGTTGGGTCGGTTGATTCGGGTTCAGAGTGGTCATGGTGAGAATTGAGGCAATTAACCTCTCAAGGTAGCCTAATAGTTGAGAAAATCAACTGAGAATTGACTTATTGGTAAACGACCTCGGAATGCGGATTTTATGGCTCGAATAGCTTCGCTAGGTATTTGGGGCTTAGGAGTGTGTTCGGAATGAAGTTTTGATGTCCGGTGTAAAATTAGGCTTGAATTGGCGAAAGTTAGTTTTACGCGATTTTCGGTCGGCAATGGAAAACAGGCTATCGAGGCTGGAATGAAATTCCGGATGTTGAAACGGTTTCGTAATTTTATTTTGGATATGTCCGAAAAATTTCATGTTAATCAGAGGTGGTTTAGTTGGTTTCGGCGTAGTTGGAGAATTTTAGGAGTTTCAAAGTTCTTAGGCTTGAATTTGATGAAAATTTAGTGTTTTAATGTTGTTTTTGGTGTTTCGAGGGCTCGACTAAGTTGGAATAATGCTACGGGGTGTGTTGGTATGTTTTGTTGGGGCCCCTAGGGGTTCGGGATTGATTTCGGATGGTTGATGGGAAGTTGGAGTGATTTTTGGAAATCTATTGTGCTGGGTTGCTGGTGTTTTCGGACCTGCGGAAGGGGAGTTGCAGGTGCGGTTGCGCAGGAGCGGAGAGAAAGGTCGCAGGTGCGAGTTTTTCCTGTGTAGGGAATGGTCTGCAGGTGCGAGGGGTTTGTCGCACCTGCGATGTCGCTGGTGCGGAAGGTGCATCGCACCTGCGAAGCCGCAGGGGCGGAAAGGTGGTCGCAGGCGCGAGAATTGGCCAGTTAAAAGACTCTCGCAGGTGCGCACCCTGGGACCGCAAGTGCGGCCAATTGTCCGCAGGTGCGGAAATGACTGTGTAGAACAGTATAAAAAGGACCCCTCCGAGAAATTTATTAGTTTTCATCAATTTGCATGCGGGAGGAGTCCATTGAAGGTGGTTTTAAGAGAGAATTTCAAAGTTCTTCAGCATAGTTCTTTGGTTGTTAATCCCGTTCCTATGCTATTTTGTTAAGATTAGGCTTGAAAATTTAAGGATTTGGGTAGGAAAAAGTTGGAAAAATGGGAGGAAAGAATTGGAATTTCTTGTGAGGTTTTGGAATGGCGATTGTGGTCCGATTTTGGTGTTCTTGGTATGTATAGAATCGTGGGAGGATCAGGTTTCTAATGATGTAAAATTATTAAATTCCGAGATGTAGGACCGCGGCTCGGGTTTGGTCGAATTTCGAGATTTTTGATTAAATTGATAATTTTTTATTAGGTTGTGTTCCTTGAGTATATATTAAAGATGTTGAACAGGTTTTGGCTAGATTCGGAGCAATCGGGAGCCAATTTGTGGGGTAAAGGCATAGCGGACTAGTGTCACGGCCCGGTAGAGGTAAGTAATGGTCTTAAATCTTGTCCTGAGGGTATGGAACCCCGAATTAAATTTTTCTCACTGATTTTAGAATGGCGCACATGTCGGATGACGAATATGTGGCGCGTACTGATTTTTGGATTGGACTAGGTTCTCTCCGCGGCAACTAATGAGTTTCATATTTACTCAAAATCTTATGTTAAATTATGTTCTAAAGATTTGTGAAATATTTGGGCTGTAAGCCGTGTTTGGGGCCTCGTGCCGATCTGTTTAGACCCCTTTGAGGGTGTTTTACTATTGTTTTCCTCACTACCTGTTGATGATTTTATTCAGCATCATTGTGCATACTGTTTTATTTGAAACTCAGCCTGATTTACACTACATGAGCATTAAAATGATGTTTTCGGGTCGAGTACCCCGTTCTATTACTTCGCCCGAGGGGCTTTTCGAGTGGTTCCACCGAGTGTGGCCGAGGGCCAAGAGTGATGGTGAGGTGCTGAGTGATATTAGCGCTTGGGCTGAAGGAGCCCCTCCGGAGTCTGTACACACCCCCACTGAGTGCATCGAGTGCGAGTGATTGAGTGATTGGGAGGCATGAGTGGTTGTGAGGTGATGAGTGATTGTGAGGTGCTGAGGGATTGTGAGGCATGCCCGAGGGGCTGATTATGAAACATGTTTTTGCCCGAGGGGCTACTTATGATTTTACTACATTCATTTGCATACCAAATCCTTGTTTTAAAGTTGTTAAAAATGTGCATTGTTTTAAGGACTTTTGTGAAGTTGATTTCTAAGGCATGACGATTTCGTATATCTATGTATACTATTGGAAAGTAAGGCTGTGTATATTGTGACTTGATGACATTGATTTTTATGTGATTCCTTGCTACTTAGACTTGATTTATTTCCATTACTACTGAGTTGGCGTACTCACATTACTCCCTGCACCTCTGTGTGCTGATTCAGGAGCAGATATCGAGTGTTAGCTTTTATATATATATCGCAGTGGAGCCGGATCGTGGGGATATAGAGGTAGTTGTTCAGTGTTCGCAGCATCTCTGCTTTCCCTTCCTGTTGTATTTAGCTTTTATTCGGAGTTTTGTATCATAATACTTTATTTTGGCTTATTTCACTAGATGCTCATGACATGTTGGCTCCGGGTTTTGGGGATGGCAGTACTGTATATAAAATTTGCCTATTATATTAAGAACTTTCTGTATATTGTTATGAATTGCTTGAAACTTAAATGGGATTTTCAAAAGGAAATGTGAACACGCGGTAGTCGGCTAGCCTAGTTCCACGATAGGCACCATCACGGCCGGTTAGGATTTGGGGTCGTGACAGTTTGGTATCAGAACCCTAGGTTACATAGGGCTCGACGGTCATGAGCAGGTTTAGTAGAGTCTTGCGGATCGGTACAGAGACGTCTGTACTTATCTTCGAGAGGCTGTGGAACCCTTAGGAAAATATCACACTTTTAAAATTCTTGCCGTGCGAATCCATTGTATACAGCCAAGAGCGTAACTCTTGAATTCCTTCCATGTATTCGAGCGCGCACGAGAGCGCCTGGTATCAGTTGTGCATCGACGGCTTGTGGCTTCCATGGATGAGATGTGACTTTGGCATATTAGTAATGGGCCAGTCTGGAGGACTTGAGGCCGGACTTATTCTGTGGCTTGATTGTTGAGATTTTCGTTGTGTGAGCACATATAATTGGGGACTTGTATTTCCGTTCGTGTTCTTATTGATGAGAATTGGTGACTAGATGCCTATGTGGTGGGTGTGATTTGATTAGATGTGTTCAGATTGTGAATTGTGTCGAAAGGGCTGGCTGGAAATGTGGTAAGATTTATTGAGTGTTTGATTTCTGTCTCGATTTGACATATGGCCTTGTGTTGTGAGTATGTTGGAAGACCTCTCATGTTGTGTAGTTGTGGAGTGAAGCAGATTTCTCTGTTGGGTTATGAGTTCATGGTGATGTCTTTGAGTTGATCATTTGCCCCAGTAACGTTCATATATTTGATTGACGGTGTATTCCAGCCGTATTAGCACTCCTTGTTATTGTATTCATTGATGGAACCCTAGCATATTCGCGTAGCCAGGAGTAGCATACTCAGTATCTGAGGATGGCATTATAAGGATTCAGGGAGAAAAGGATTTATGCCAATTCTCCGAGAGTGAATTTTGGCTCGGTTCAGTAGCATTCTTGGGACACGTGGTGTCCAGTGAGGGTATCCATGTGGTCAGTCATGTGTGGGTAGAGCTTCCAGAAGCTCGAGATTTCTGTGACCATTGCTCCAGTGTTAGTTCTGGTCTTTAGAAGTGTATGGAGGGATATCAGTTGAGGTTAAGGGGTCAAGGGTATATCCTGCGAGTTGTCCTAGGGTGTGTGGTCCCTATGTAGTTTTGTAATAAGTTCTCTTCTACCAGTGAAAATATGTTGTAATTGGAGTTTAGATCGCTTGTGGAATTTGGCGTGACTATTGCGATGGTGGATGCGAGATTGGCAATTGATTTGAGTGTTAGATGGTTTGGGTCATATAAGCTTATGAAGAATTTAGTTGAATCCCACCACGGCATGGTGGCAGTGATAATGTGTGGGCATAGTCTTGTTTGTCTTGATCCTTGGCTTTGAGCCAAGTGGGGGAGTTCGTTATTGATAAGTTGACTACATGATTATGTGTGGTATTAGTTTCAGTTCGAGGTATATTGGTAAATCAGTTATGACCTACAGGTATGGGGTCTGGGAATGTCACGAGTAAGGGAAATTTCTTTGATATAAGTTGTAATGTACTCTGTTGGGTAATTGGGTTCTATTGAATGAGTTAGTGGAAATTGTAAAAGATATAGTGTGTGCAGTGTATGAATTTGCGTGTGGCTTCAAGTGAGTGGATTACTTTCCTAGTATGAAGGTAAGTCAGGAGAAACTTAGGTAAATAGACCAACTTGGTAGTAGGTCGGATAGGCATGGTAGGGGATACGATTAGTTCTTTGGGGTGTTTCTTAGCAATGCTCTTGGATTGTTGGTGGCCTGCGTAGTTGGTTGAGATAGAAGAGTTCAGTCCTGATGGTTTGGTGTTGTGCAAATGGGATTTCGGATAGTTCCTGGTGGTTTCCACCGCGGTTAAGGGTGCATATTTTCTTATGGCGTGTGGTGAAATTGTTTCTAAAAGGGATCCAATGGAAGTTCTTTTCTAGTTGGGTACGTAGTTGCTTGTGGCTCAGAAGGGACCATGGAGTTCCCGTGTTTTTCCTAGGTTGGCATGGCGTGTGCGGTATGTTGGGTGGAGTTGAGATTTGCATATGTGAAGTCACGATTTGGTTCTAGAAGGAAGGTCATAAATTCTTCGGCAGCATGGAAATTTCAGATGACTAGGTAGATGATATCACCAATTGGTGCGACTTGATGAGGGTATATATTTCAGAAAGAGCAAGGTGTTTGAGTTAAGGGTACTTCATTGGTATTGCTTCGCCCTATGGTCAGATCGACTGTTGATATGCAAGATTGCTTGGTGAACGAAAGAATTATAGGGGGTATCCCCCATGGAATGAGTGAGTATTTGGGATGTGTTATGTGTTCGAGCGGTGGAGTTGTGATCAGATATGGTAATCCGTATGTTTCATGGATTGCGAGACTGAGAGTTCTCATAAACAGGATATTTTGTGGAAGTGAACTGTGAAGAGGCGAGCTGAGCTAGTCGGATGTTAGTATGTACCATGATTCTGCCATTATGAACTTTTCGGTAAGTTGTCTACCTGTTGTGGATGATCAGAGTTAATTTAGGGTTACTGGTAGGCTAGTATGGGTGAGTGTTCGGCACCGGGTCGGAATTGTTGGCTCTGACTTTCTATTGTTGAGAAATGTACCATTCGATTGTGATTGAGCTTATTCATGTTCTAGAGTGATCTATGATTACCCTTCGGTGTTGCGAGGAGTGGTGATTATTGGTTATATGCACATATGGTGCGGTTCTAATTGGGCGTTATAGCTAGATTTGAGTAAGGTAAGTAATTGGGTGTTGCGGGATTGAGACGTGTTGGTTATATACCTTCTGTTTCGGGTGGCATGGTATCGTTCGATTTTCCCTATGGTTATGGCAATGCACTTTGAGTACTTGATGTTGAATTTCGAATGGTTATTGATTTTTGGGCATGGTGTCTTGAAATATTCCAAGTGGACCAGCGGTTAGGTGAGATTACGCAGTGTGGCGGAGTTATGTAGGGGTATGACCTTTGGTATCGGGTTCATGTGTTTTTAAATTTTACGGTGTGTGTCAGGCTGTTAGTATGATATGGTGATGGTAATTGTTAATGGCAGGATAGTCCTCTCGTGTGGATCTTTTATATAATTTGATTTCATTAGGAAGTTGTCGTTAAGTGAACAAGTTGCACAGGTTTTGGCTTCGAATTGTATCGCTGTGTCGAATGGTTAGTGTCATGTTATCAGGGTAGTCGTGATGGATGAGAAGAGGTTATTGGACCTAGAGTGCACATTTTCAGAATTTTCTACAGCATAACTGAAAGGATAATATCGAGAGTCGGCTTCGAAATCTGCTATAATTCCTGTTTGGGAAGGGGGAGTTTCATGTCTGGTTGATCGGATGGATGGTTGTTAGTTATATGTGCTTCTTTCATCATTGGCAGTGTATGGAAGTGTTAGAGCAAGGAATTTCTTGATAAGAGGTGGTGTACCGGTATTGGGTTGTTCTGAGCAGTTGTTGAGGTTAAGAGTAGTGCTATGAGAGTTGGGTCACGCGGTGTATTGTGTGATTTCATATGGGGTACGTATATGGCTTGATTCAGCATGTTCAGGCTTGTTCAGCCTATAGTTATGGAAATTTTGATCTTATATATCATTTCAGAAGTGGAAATTCGGTTCAAAGGTTTATGGGCCAGGATTTGGATTTCGAAATTTCAACGGTATGGTGCTATTGGACCTATATGGGATAGGGTGACATGGGAGCACCCCCGGGTATGTGCATGGTAAAATGTGTAACAGTTTGATAGTATCGGAGAACAACTCTTAGCACGTTCGAGGACGAACATATGTTTAAGTGGGGAGGATATAACGACTCGGCCGGTTGTTCCGAGAATTTAGCCCCGTTTCCCCCGTTTTTGCTTCATGTTATGTGGTTCAGCTTCATTTATGTGTGTTGGGTCGGTTGGTTCGGGTTCAGAGTGGTCATGGTGAGCATTGAGGCAATTAACCTCTCAAGGCAGCCTAATAGTTGAGAAAGTCAACTGAGAGTTGACTTATTGGTAAACGACCTCGGAATACGGAGTTTATGGCTCGGATAGCTTCCTTAGGTGATTTGGTACTTAGGAGTGTGTTCGGAATGAAGTTTTGATGTCCGGTGTAGAATTAGGATTGAATTGGCGAAAGTTAGTTTTTGGCGATTTTTGGTCGGCAGTGGAAAATAGGCTATCGAGATCGGAATGGAATTTCGGAAGTTGGAGCGGTTTCGTAATGTCATTTTGGATATGTCCGCAAAATTTCAGGTTAATCGGAGGTGTTTTGGTTGGTTTCGGCGTAGTTGGCGAATTTTAGGAGTTTCAAAGTTCTTAGGCTTGAATTTGATGAAACTTTAGTGTTTTTGTGTTGTTTTTGGTGTTTCGAGGGCTCGACTAAGTTGGAATAATGCTACGGGGTGTGTTGGTATGTTTGGTTGGGGCCCCGAGGGGCTCGGGATTGATTTCGGATAGTTGACGGGAAGTTGGAGTGATTTTTGGAAATCTGTTGTGCTGGGTTGCTGGTGTTTTCGCACCTGCGGAAGGGGAGTCGCAGGTGCGGTTGCGTAGGAGCGGAGAGAAAGGTGGCAGGTGTGAGTTTTTCCTGTGTAGGGAATGGTCCGCAGGTGCGAGGGGTTTGTCGCACCTGCAATGTCGCTGGCGCGGAAGGTCCATCACACCTGCGAAGCCGCAGGTGCGGAAAGGTGGTCGCAGGAGCGAGAATTGGCCAGTTAAGTGAGTCTTGTAGGTGCGCATCCTGGGACCGCAGGTGCGGCCAATTGTCCGCAGGTGCAGAAATGACTGTGCAGAACAGTATAAAAAGGACTCCTCCGCGAAATTTATTAGTTTTCATCAATTTGCATGCGGGAGGAGTCCATTGAAGGTTGTTTTGAGAGAGAATTTCAAAGTTCTTCAGCATAGGTAAGTTCTTTGGTTGTTAATCCCATTCCTATGCTATTTTGTTAAGATTAGGCTTGAAAATTTAAGGATTTGGGTAGGAAAAAGTTGGAAAAATGGGAGGAAAGAATTGGGATTTCTTTTGAGGTTTTGGAATGGCAATTGTGGTCCGATTTTGGTGTTCTTGGTATGTATAGAATCATGGGAGAACGAGGTTTCTAATGATATAAAAATTGTTAAATTCCGAGATGTGGGACCGGGGCTTGGGTTTGGCCTAATTTCGAAATTTTTGATTAAATTGATAATTTTCGATTGGATTGTGTTCCTTGAGTATATATTAATGATGTTGAACTGGTTTTGGCTAGATTCGGAGCAATCGGAAGCCAATTTGAGGGGAAAAGGCATAGTGGACTAGTGTTGCGGCCCAGTAGAGGTAAGTAATGGTCTTAAATCTTGTCCTGAGGGTATGGAACCCCGGACTACATATTTCTCACTGATTTTAGAATGGCGCACATGTCGGATGACGAATATGTGGCGCACATGTCGGATGACGAATATGTGGCGCACTGATTTTTGGATTGGACTAGGTCCTCTCCACGGCAACTAATGAGTTGCATATTTACTCAAAATCTTATGTTAAATTATGTTCTAAAGATTTTTGAAATATTTGGGTTGTAAGCCGTGTTTGGGGTCTCATGTCGATCTGTTTATACCCCTTTGAGGGCGTTTTACTATTGTTTTCCTCACTAGCTGTTGATGATTTTACTCAGCATCATTGTGCATACTGTTTTATTTTAAACTCAGCCTGATTTACGCTACATGAGCATTAAAATGATGTTTTTGGGTCGAGTACCCCGTTCTATTACTTCGCCCGAGGGGCTTTTCGAGTGGTTCCACCGAGTGTGGACGAGTGCCAAGAGTGATGGTGAGGTGCTGAGTGATATTAGCGCTTGGGCTGAAGGATCCCCTCCGGAGTCTGTACACACCCCCACTGAGCGCATCGAGTGCGAGTGATTGAGTGATTGGGAGGCATGAGTGGTTGTGAGGTGCTGAGTGATTGTGAGGTGCTGAGGGATTGTGAGGCTTGCCCGAGGGGCTGATTATGAAACATGTTTTTGCCCGAGGGGCTACTTATGATTTTAATACATTCATTTGCATACCAAATCCTTGTTTTAAAGTTGTTAAAAAAGTGCATTGTTTTAAGGACTTTTGTGAAGTTGATTTATAAGGCATGACGATTTTGTATATCTATGTATACTATTGGATAGTAAGGCTGTATATTGTGACTTGATGACATTGATTTTTATGTGATTCCTTGCTACTTAGACTTGATTTATTTCCATTACTATTGAGTTGGCGTACTCATATTACTCCCTGCACCTCTGTGTGCAGATTCAGGAGCAGATATCGAGCGTTAGCTTTTATATATATATTGCAGCAGAGTCGGATCGTGGGGATATAGAGGTAGCTGTTCAGCGCTCGCAGCATCTCTGCTTTCCCTTCCTGTTGTATTTAGCTTTGATTCGGAGTTTTGTATCATAATACTTTATTTTGTCTTATTTCACTAGATGCTCATGACATGTTGGCTCCGGGTTTTGGGGATGGCAATAGTGTATATAAAATTTGCCTATTATATTAAGAACTTTCTGTATATTATTATGAATTTCTTGAAACTTAAATGGGATTTTCAAAAGGAAATGTTAACACGCGGTAGTCGGCTAGCCTAGTTCCACGATAGACGCCATCACGGCCGGTTAGGATTTGGGGTCGTGACAGATATTTTTTATGTGTGGGGTATTGACTTCATGGGACCTTTTGTGAGTTCTTGTGGAAACACCTACATCTTGGTTGCGGTTGATTATATGTCAAAATGGGTTGAGTCCATTGCTCTACCCAACAATGAAGCAAGAAATGTGGTGGCATTTTTGAGGATGAACATCTTCACAAGGTTTGGTACTCCGCGGGCTATCATAAGCTATGGGGGATCTCATTTTTGCAACAAATCTTTTGACACCTTCCTTAGCAATTATGTTTTCACTCATAAAGTTACGATTCCCTATCACCCTCAAGAAAGCGGTCAAGTGGAAGTCTTCAACCGAGAGATAAAGAGTATTTTGTCCAAAACAGTGAATGCTAACCGGACGGATTGGTCAAAGAAGCTTGATGATGCACTATGGGCTTATCAGACTGCTTTCAAAACTCCTATCCGGATGTCTCCACAACGGTTGGTGTTTGGAAAAGCTTGTCATCTTCTGATGAAACTTGGGCACAAGGCTATGTGGGCATTGAAGAAGTTCAATCTTGATTGGGATGCAGTTGCCACCTTGCGGGATGCACATTTGAATGAGTTAGATGAATTCGGGTACCATGTATATGCAAGTTTGTCCTTGTACAAAGAAAGAATGAAGTACCTTCATGAAAAATACATCTGAAACAGGGAATTCAAGGTGGGCGATCTTGTTTTGTTGTTCAACTCACGATTGAGGATGTTTCTCGGAAAGCTGAAATCCAAATTGAGTGGTCCCTTTGAAATTGTGGGTGTGACACCTTTTGGTGCATTGGACTTGAAAAACAAAAATGATGAGGTATTCTAAGTCAATGGTCACCGGGTGAAGCATTATTTGGGACAAGCTGATGATGGCCACGTGGTGGCAGTGATTCATTTGAAGTGATAGTAATTTGCGTCGTGCCGCGACGTTAAATCAGGCACTTCTTGGGAGGCAACCCATGTTTTTTTTCCTTTTCTTATTTTTATAGATAGATCTTATTTTGTGCTAACTGGATTTGAAGTGTGTTGCATGAATGTGTATGCTTTACAGGAACTGGTCTTAGAAAAATTGGCTAAGTATGAAAAAAATACGGACCGCACAATTCTTGATACCGCAACACAAGGAAAATACAGTCGCACAATTCTTGTGCGGACCGCACAACTGGAGATGGAAAATTGCAAACTCTCCGAAGTTTGTCTGTTAGAGAAATAGCCAAAGTGTGGCCGCACAATAAATTCTGCGGTCCGCACACCTAAATCTTTAGACCGCAGATCATCCTGAGGAAATGAAACATCAGGTAAGAGAGTGCGGACCGCAAAAGGAATTCTGCGGCCGCACTCGTCTCTTGAACCCTTACCTAAACCCGCTTAGTATAAATAGTATCCCTAATGCTACTGTTGAAACTTTCCAATCTCTGAGCATTCAAAACAAAGGGCTAAAATCTTGCACACAACTGATTCAATCATCTACTATCTAATTAAGAATCTATTATCATTCCTTAGCACCACTTCATTACTGGTATGTTCAAATCATTTCTAGGATTCTTTAATTTTGTAAGTTAGTTTAGAAATTGTTAATTATTTTAGACCAATTATCAGTTTCATATCCATGTGGGGTGTAAATTGTGTTGGGTAAACTCCTACTTGCTATTTGGGGAATGGGTACCTTGTTTATCAAGTTTAATTGCTACTACCATGTCCAATTTGTCCATAAAATCGAAACCCTATAGGACTGTGCCTGATTGAATTTTACGATGTGCAGCTGCACTTGCAATTGTGTGTTCCGCAGAAGTGTAGCTTAGGGAATTTGGTTAAGATTGTGCGGACCGCACTTGAAATTGTGCGGTCCACGAAAATTCAATTGCGGCCGCAAAAAAAGTGTGTGTGGCCGTAGATCAGGGCATTCTCTGTCTTTAGAGAGTTTCCATTTTCAGGTACCCAATATGCAGTCGCACTTAGAAAAGTGCGGACCGCACCTCAACTCTGCGGTCGCACTCAAAATTTTGTGTAACACAGTTTCTTTATTGCGGTCGCACTTTAAAATTATGCGGTCCGCACAACCATACTTGCGGCCGCACTTGCAATTGTGCGGACCGCACTTCCATACCCTACAGCATGTTTTGTTCTGTGAACTTCTGATTGTCTACACTTGAATTAGAACTGACTTCTATTACTGTTTGTTACAGAAAATGGTTAGATCCCGTGGTCGTGGTGATACATCAAATGAAAGGGATGAACCTTCTAGAGGAATAGGCCAAAGCACATTAACCTTCGCCCCCAAAGAGTAATCAGTAAGAAATCCACAGCAGGCCAAAGCAGACAGCCACAACTAGGGTTGGGCATAAAATTCAAAAAATCGAATTCCGAACCGAATTAATTCGGTATCGGTTTATTCGGTGTTTTGGTACTACTTTGATATAGATTTTTCAGTTATTTCGTATTATGGTACGGTCCTCGAGATTGAGGTTTCGATATTTTGGTATACCGAAATAGCGAAGTATTAGCCTGTTACATTGCTGACGAAACCTGTGCTCAATGTCGTTTACTATAACCTTAGCAGCCTTTGAATGAACCTCACAAACTTTATGCCTCTTGTGATAGTCCTTACAAGAATTGAGATCCTTCCCACAACCTTGAACCTGACAAAATGGATGGGAATTCACGCCTCCTGCTCTCATTCTCTTGGATGGAATAATGGACTCAGCGGAAGAGACGTTAGGCGTGATCTTGAGAGATTTGAAAGCATTTGCATCTATATGATCAGGAAATCTTCCACACTTCTAATCAATCAGTGATGAATCTCTAGAGTTTGATTCCACAATGAGCTTGATAACTTGGAACTAGACTTAGAATTACATTCCCCAGAATATGCACTAGGACTAGCTGCCACCGAGTATCATACCAAGTTGAGCATTCAGACCAGGCTCGTTCAACTTGAGTCTCACCACTGCTTTTTTCACAAAGACTTTTGGTATGATACCCAAAATCGTAACGAAATCATACCGAACCAAATAAGAAAATACCGAACTGTACCAAATTACTTTGGTATGGTATTTGGTATGCACAATTGATATACCGAATACTGAAGTACCGAATCATAGTTATTAAATAACGTACTGAACGTCCACCCCCGCCTAGGGAAGCATCGGAGGGCGACTAGTGCAAGAGCACTCTGCTGTGCAATCACATCCACAGTTGCCTCAGGACAGATAACAACTGAGAAATGAGCCTACCTCTTATGAGGGTTCGAAAGGTAACATTCAAGCTTCGGAGCCTTCATCCACACATGTCCCCAATGCACTTGCTACCATAGTGGATATTGATTATATCCCGGATGATAGCTGAGGGGGTGATACCAAGGGTGGTGGTCGGCAAGATCGCTTACTCTTGAGCGTCAGTTAAATTTGAAAGACCTGGATAAGTACAACCCAGCAACGCTGAGATAGTCTAGAGAGAGAGAGAAATGGGTGGATGTGGTTCACCTAGAGTGTGTCAGATGCCAAGGAATACTTGGTCCGGGAATTTTACTCCAATGTGGAACAATAATGATAGGCTATAATTGCATATTTTAGTCACTTATTACACTCTAATTTACTGCACTTTAATTGAGTTTGAGCTTTAATCGCTAGTGTTTTGTGCTAATTG
This sequence comes from Nicotiana knightiana, assembly GCA_005239525.1. Lineage (NCBI taxonomy): Eukaryota > Viridiplantae > Streptophyta > Magnoliopsida > Solanales > Solanaceae > Nicotiana > Nicotiana knightiana. The sequence continues at coordinate 18,143 of ML403165.1, forward strand.
TGTGTTTTATGCCTTGTAGGAGTGATTACGAGCTATATAGATGTTATAGGATGGATTCAAGTGATTTGGAGCTTTTAAGTATGAGTAAAATCCCAAGGAATTAAGTTGGGATCGTGTTCAGGGGTCAAATTTGATAGTTAAGAACAAGCGAAGACTCGAGTAGGCATATTGCATATTTTCTAGTAAAATAGACATAAATATTTTCTCCGAACTCAATTTGGTCTATATAATATGTTGTTGGAAAGATATCTCAAAGGGCTACAAGTTTTATGTTTTACGTTTTTCCAAATTCCAAACGGAACAGGGTGAACAACGCGGTCTAAACCGCGACTGCGGACTTGGACTCGGACTGAGGCAGTGCACTGGAAAAATACCGCGCCCAGACCGCGCACGGACCGCGATCGCGATCGTCTAGACCTGAAAATTTGTATTTTTTGCGTAGGAAAAGGTATAATTGTTTGGGCCCGACCCTACTTGGTATATATACATGGAAAAAAGGTATTTTGAGGGCTGGGGGACAGACTTTTGACACAGATTCGACCTAAGGAGGTAGAGACACAATAGGAGCAAGGCGAGGAATTCTTCTACGAGTTTTTCCTTCCTCTTCCGGTTTTTCATTGTTGTTTATGAATTTTAGAATTTTACTTTTACATACTATTATGGATAGCTAATTTGTTATTTAGGATTTTGATGGAACCTTTTGTAGGATAAATTCTTATTATGCTTTTATATAATTGAGTCAATGGATTTCTCTACTTGTTCAACTAAGTTTATATTGTGGTTGGTTGAAGAGCTCTCAATCGACTGTGTCTATTTAGTGTGTAATACTTGGGAGAGGGTTCATATTTAGGTAGTTGTTGAACAACATTACTCCCGACGTATATGAGGGATCAATAACGAAGGGTGTAAAGGTGGGATTAGGGATAACGAAACCTTGGGTGCGATCTAAGTGAGTCGTACTTAATGCCATTAGCGTAATTCGGGAGAATATGTCTAGTAAATTTTGCTAGTTACTCAGGAGAGAATTAGAACACACAGAGCGCTCATGATCGATAGAGAATACTTAGGCAAAATTATAGAAGACGTAGCGGGAAGAATTCCCACAATTGGGGAAATCATAACTCTAGACCTCCTTAATCTTTTCTCCAACCCGTAGTATCTTTAGTGTTAAGTTACTATTTTAATTTGTTAGTTAGTTAGTTAAACACAAGAATCTTAATATCTATAAGTTAGGAATTCAAGCTTGTATTCTTGGTGATAGTGAACAACTGTAGCTAAGCTTAGTTCTCTGTGGGATTCGACTCCGAACTTATAAATCGGATTATATTTGCAACGACCGCTTTGTCCTTTTTATAAGACATAATTGAGCGTGATCAAAATTTGGCGACATTGCTAGGGAGCTAACGGTGTAGCTGTAGGTGTACATATTTCTAGGTTGCAAGTTTGAAATTTTATTTTTGTTTTCGTGTATTTGATTTTTTTTTTTTTTTGATCTGAGAGACATGGAATCTTGGAGTTATGAGAGTTTTGATGTTGGTAATTCTACTTATGATCCTTGTTATGCATATTGTGGAGGAAACCACCCATGAAAAATTTATCAAAATATTTCCGAGAGCGAGTTATGTGCACCAACTCAATCTTATGTGTGATATGTGTGGTGGTCAAGATGGTCACTTTCATGGTTGTGCTTATATTTCTTATCTTCCCCCAACCCCTTACTTTGATGGTTCTTCTTTTTCTTGTGAAGTTAATAGCAACAAAGAACCTAGGGATGATGACCTGAAAAAGATCGAGGATATGCTGAAGTGCCTTGTGGAACAAAATGATGAGATACAACTGTGAGTACAAAGGAAAGATTCAACTATTCGTAACTTGGAGGCTCAAGTGAGTCAACTAGTTGAAGCTTTTAATGCTCAATATGCCAATATTATGAATAGTAGTTGGGAGCAGTGTGCATTAGAGATGGAAATTGAGGTGCCAATGGAGGGGTCCAAAGTAGAACCCCAACACTCTAACCAGCTAGAATTTGAGGATGCCGATTTTGAAGAAGTAATACTAGAGTCAACCAAAGACGTTGAAGATACAAATTTAGTTGACTCTAGTGTGATTGTTGTTGAGCAGGTTAAAAATCTTGAAGTTCATGTATTTGAGCGCGTTGGACCTCATTCCAAACACTTCTCTACATTATGTTCAGATGGTGAAATGGAAACTGAGTCGTATGAGCCAATGCAAGAGTCAAAGGAAGAGGTAGATGAGCCCTATATTTTGAAATTTTCAAGGCCTTCTAGGCAAAGTGACATTCCTCGGTTGAAAGCCAAAAAGTTCATAAAGCATCATTTAATTTTTGGCTCGCAACAATTTGTATCGCCCCAAGAACATGATCATAGAGCAGAATCAAAACTTGGGGTCCAATTCATAAGTTCGAAGTGGAGGCAGAAAGTGATTCACGTTGCGCCGCGACGTTAAATCAAGCGCTTTTTGGAGGCAACCCAGCTTTACTGCTTTTTATTATTATTATTATTATTTTATTATATTATTTTTGTAGTGTCGATTTTTGATTTCCTAGGAGCATGGAAAGCAAAGCTATTGGAAGGATACAACAGCAAACCATTAGTTGGAACTAAGTGTGAGGTACCCGCACGAAGGACCAGGCCTGGGAGAAGTCTGAGTACCCCATGAGATGTTAGTGCTTCGGCCTTTGGCCTACCAGGTAGTTTCTTTTACCCTCTTGTATGTATGGGTGTGCATTGGGGACAATGCACAATTTTAAGTGTGGGGTGAGGCGATTGTATGGGTGACTTTCTATGCTATTTTAGTTGTGTTAGTTTAATGGAATAAATTTTTTTTTTTACAAAAATAGAAAAGGTTGAACTTTTCCCCACGATGGATATATTAGACAATTTTCTTGAGGGATTTAAGTCTAAAAAAAATAAAAATATTTTCTTTTGTTAGGTAGTGTAGCAATTCCTCCTTAGTTTTTCTTTGTGTGGCGGTTCTTTTCCAAGTGTTTTGTTTGAACCGGGTGTAGTTAGTTTTATTTTTTTTAGGAATAGGAGCCATTGTGTTGTGTTTTGAAATGAAGCAATATCTCTTGACTTTGTTATGCCTTGAGAATAGTGAGTATTATGGTTGTGACGCTTAGGCTCAGTTTTTTACTCTTGTATAAGTACCTTAAATTGTATGATTTTAAATTTGCTTAACTGCTTTAACTAGATTGTCTTGATAAAAAACAATCTTGAATGAGTTATGCGCCATGTTCATGTAAGGTTTTGTGTTATTCTGTGCGTGCATTTGATGTCTAGAACTTGCCCCGTGTGTTTGAAAAGCGAAATAGTAGTTTTGTTCAGTCTTGGAAGTGATATAGGCGTTTCTTTGTTGAACTAGATATGTATATTTTACCCGCCTAATTGTTATGTAACGTAGTTAACTCCTTTGAGCCTGTAATCCAGTTTCTTTGGCAACCACATTACAAGCCTTACACCTTTGTTTGAATTAACCATCTATTTGAACCTTTTCACCTCTCATGAGCACTTGAATTGTAATGAACTTTGTAAAAGTTAAAGTTTGGGGTGGTTTATTTAGCTTTTGAGTGGAGCTAATGAAATAAGAAGAAAGGTGCACTGTGTTGAAAAAAAAAATAAGAACCACTTGAATTGGAAAAAAAAATAGTTGTATTGTTGTGAAAAAAAAAGAAAGTTCCTTGCTAAGTGGTGATTTTTGATATAAGTGTGCTTAAAAAAAAGTATGGAGTTAATATATATTATTGTGAAGGTGGAGTTATGGTTTGACATAAGTATGTGCTTGAATGTTAAAGTATATGTATTAAAGTGCTTAGGGAGGTGTAGTCACTCTTATATCTAAATGTATCCTATCCGTCCCGCAGCCTACATTACAACAAAATAAAGTCCTACTTGATCCTAGACTTAATGAGCTCGATCAGTAGAGTAGTACACTACGGGAAAGCCTATGGTACATCTTTTGTGGCATATGAATGTTAATTTCTGAGAGTGAGTGAATCCTTTCTATCTTTAGTTCCTAAGTGTTCTTAAATTTTATTGTGTGGAACTACCTCTTTTGTTGTGTGAGGACACTTGATTCGTGAAGGAAAGGTAATCTTTGACCTATATGTTAGAGTAAGTAGGTGAGTTGTGAATAATGTGTGGTACTTGTGAGTCAAATCTTGAGGTGAAGATGTTACGCTTTTGTGCTTAGTCTATTTTAGATATTCTTGGTGTGATGAGTTAGGAGAATTGTTTAAAAAGGTCGTGTCTATATAAAGTGTAGCTTTATTTCTCGAGGACGAGCAATGATTTAAGTGTGGGGTATTGATGATAGGCTATTAGTCGCTTATTACACTCTAATTTACTTCACTTTAATTGAGTTTGAGCTTTAATCGCTAGTGTTTTGTACTGGTTGTGTGTTTTATGCCTTGTAGGAGTGATTTCGAGCTATAAAGATGTTATGGAATGAATTCAAGTGATTTGGAGATTTGAAATCTGAGTAAAATCCCAAGGAATTAAGCCGGGATCGTGCTCAGGGGTCAAATTTGATAGTTAAGAACAAACAAAGACTCGAGTAGGCATATTACATACTGTTTAGTAAAACAGACATAACTTTATTCTATGAACTCTATTTGGGATATATAATATATGGTTGGAAAGATAACACAAATATCTACAACTTTTATGTTTTACTATTTTCCAAATTCCAAACGGGACAGGATGAAAAACTCGGTATAAATAACGACCGCGGACCTGGACGCGGACTGCAGTGCACTGGGAAAATACTGCGCCCAGATCGCGCCCGGACCGCGACCGTGATCGTCCAGACTTGAAAAATTATCCTTTTGCGCGTAGGAAAAGAATTAATTATTTGGGCCCGACTCTACTTGGTATATATACATGGAAAAATGGTATTTTGAGGACTGGGGGACAGACTTTTGACACATATTCGACCTAAGGAGGCAGAAATACAATAGGAGCAAAGCGGGAAATTCTTCTACGAGTTTTTTCTTCCTCTTCCTATTTTTCGTTGTTAGTTATGACTTTTAGTACTGTAGTTTTACATACTATTATAAATAGCTAATTTTTTATTTAGGGTTTTGATGGAACCTTTTGTAGGATAAATTCTTGTTATGCTTTTATATAATTGAGTCGTTGAATTTCTCTACTTGTTCAACTACGTTTATATTGTGGTTGGTTGAAGAGCTCTCAATCGACTGTGCCTATTTAGTGTGTATTACTCGGGAGAGAGTACATATTTAGTTAGTTGTTGAATAACATCACTCCCAACGTATATGACGGATCAATAACGAAGGGTTTAAAGGTGGAATTAGGGATAACGAAACCTTGGGTGCGATCTAAGTAAGTCGTACTTAATGCCAGCTAGCGTAATTCGGGGAATATATCTAGTAAATTGTGGTAGTTACTCGAGAGAGAAATACAACACGCAGCGCGCTCATGATCGATAGAGAATACTTAGGCGAAATTATAGAAGATGTAGCGGGAAGGATTCCGACAATTGGGGAAATCATAACTCTAGACCTCCTTAATCTTTTATCCAACCCGTAGTATCTTTAGTGTTAAGTTACTATTTTAATTTTTTAGTTGGTTAGTTAAACACAGGAATCTTAATATCTATAAGTTAGGAATTTAAGCTTGTATTCTTGGTGATAGTGAACAACTGTAGCTAAGTCTTAATTCTTTGTGGGATTCGACTCCGGACTTATAAATCAGATTATATTTTTAATGACCGCTTTGTCCTTTTTATAGGCATAGTTGAGCGTGATCACAGATATAAAAAAGGGACCAAGGTAACAAAAGTGAGAAACCTGAAGGTGAGATTCGACTAGAGAGCCCTGAATTCTTTCTTGGGGTTTGAGGATTTGGAGCATGTGCAATACTTGGAAAAGTGTGCAATAGGAGTTGCAGCTCGCCCGTGGTTAGCTGAGATTTTTGCAGCTCCGGGACCACCTCCATCTTGGATCACAGTAGGGGTTCCTATTCAGCGGAACACCCTAAATTCTAAGGCAAAGGGATGGAAGACAATTGTATGTAGCAGACTAGATCCATGCCAAAATGAAACAAATCTTCTGATTTCGAGGGCAGTGCTAGTCTCTTCTATCATGGCCGGGTATCCCATAAATGTGGATGTCGTGATGTTGGAAAAAATGTTTGTGGTCGCCAGGCAAGGTGATACCTCATACCTATATCCCAACACCATCACTGAGTACCTCACAGATGCAGGGGTGGAACCACGAGATTTTGACTCTAAGGTGCTGGAGAAGAAGCCCTTCTCATGGTATTCTTTGATGGATGGTAGAAATACAAAGATGCAGGGGTGGAACCACGGGATTTTGACACTAAGGTGCTGGCGAAGAAGCCCTTCTCATGGTATTATTTTATGGATGGTGGAAATCCAAAGAAGAAGGGACATCCATCTTCTATTGCAGGCCAGTCCGATGAGCCTGCTGGGGTAGCTGCTGAGACAGTCGACGTGCCATCTAATTCAACAGATCACTCTGATAGTGCAGCAGCCATGCCTCTACCTCCCACTGCAGGTCCTTTAGCATTAGTGCCTTCCACATCAGTTTTGAAGTCGGGTCCCATGCCCACTCATCCACTATCTACGTTGCGAGTCTCCCAAACACTGCCAAGCCTCAACAACTGGATGCAGACAGCCACAACAAAGCTAACTGACATATTCAGTGCTGTCTCAACACAGTCATCCACCCCGGCACCCTAGATTCCTCCCACAGTCGAGGACACATCGAAGAATATCTTGGAAAATCAAACCACCATCATGAACACCTTGGTAGCACATGGAGCAGTGATTGGGGAGCTGGGGAAGCAGGTAAAGAAAATGAGGAAATCCCAGGCGTCCAAGAAATGAATTGACAAGTTGAGGAGAGAGGTGACCAAGATAGAAACAGCTATCTTCCATTCGATTTCCTCATAGGGTCAGACCCAGCAGCACCATCTATTCCAGTGACACCTGTTGGCCAGTCTGAGGAACCAGACTTGGTTGCCGACACTGCTAAGGTAGTGCGCCAGATGTTCACCAACCCAGTTACTTCCAGAGACGATGATGATGAGATCCAGTTAGAGGATACTAAGGACGACGATGCTGCTATGTACACAGAGATGTCCAAGGCCACATGGGGAGTCCTTTTTCACTCTTACCCTTATTTATTCTTATTTTGTTAAGCATTTGGGACAATGCTTATTCTTATTCGAGGGGGTGGAGTTTATTTGATATTTGGATAACTTTTTAGACATTTGGTTTGTATAACTGATAATATTTTCTTCTTTCTTATTCTGTATGTGTATATTCTCTCTTTTTCTCTCTCATTATGTATATTTGTTATGCTTTCAGTAGTTTGATTTTTAGCTTCTTTATTCTGTTTTCTTGTTAGTGTATGTTTAATCTAGTAGCTTCTTTTAAGTTTGTAACTTCTCTTTTATGTTTTTAGTGACAAATAAGCCTTTGGTTTTATTAATGGCACAGTTCTTTCCAAAGGTACCGTTTGTGTGAACTAGGTGACTCTTCCCAAAGATGGATGGTGTGACAACCTTCTTAAGGAATTGAGTCTGTTTTTGGTGTTTAGGTAAGAATAGTAGTAGTAATGAATAAAAAGACCTTATTGAGACAAATCGAAGAGTCAAACATGCTTCACTCGGTACAACACAGTTAACTACATGCTTATGGTTAAAAACAAGTTTTTGGGAAAGAAATAGCTCTAGTTAGTGACCTTGTGACTCTTGTGTTGACTTAGGCAATCATCGAGGGGTTTAGTCGAGCCATAGTGATTTTAAATCTTGAATATGGTCGTTGTGGGCTCTCAACTCTATCCTTTTTACCAATCCAGCTGCGTGAGAGGTGATATGTTTTTGTTGCAAGTCCAAGTACCCATGCAAATGGTCTAGAACTTGCCCTGAATGTGTTTCTAGGTGAAATTTTAAGTTTTTCTTGGTTTGAGAAGTGATTGTAGGCTCTCCTTGACCCGCCTGAAATGTTCCATGGCCCATCAATGTTGTTATCCCTATCCAACCCATTTGATATTATACCCTTTCTCATTCGATCACCATGTTACAAGCCTTTACCCATTCTGTCGTGACCCTCTCTTGGCACCCAAGCTTTCCTTAATACTCTTGTGAAACAATTGGATAAAAATGTAAGTATAGGGGAGAGATGAGGAGTTTGAAAAAAGTATCAAGGCACAAAAAGAAAAAAGAAATGAAGAGAAGGAAAGGCAAGAAAAATAAAAAAGAACAAAAAGAAAAATGCAAAAAGAAAGTGAATATGTTGAAGAGTTGAAGAGATTTCAAAGAATAGTAATGATGCAAAGCATGGAGAAAGCAAAGAAGGAGAAAATGAATGTCATGACCAAGAAAGAGTGATGTTAAGTCTCTCTAATTCCCATATGAAAAAGAATATGCCTCAAAGAGTTGGACAAACATGAGCCAATAAGAGAAAATGGAGTGCTTAAGGAAAGATGAACCCGTTTTATCACAGCATATCCAACTTTAGTCCAAAAGCCTTCATTGCATTCCGAAAAAAGCCCTACGTGATTTCAAGCCGAGTAAGCTTACATTAGTGGTGATTTACATGAGGGGCAAGCCTATGGTACTTAAAACCGTACTTGTGACATTCTTTTGAGAGAGATGAGTGAATCTTTCACAAATCCTTGGATTGAGTGCTACATTCTTAAGTGAGATATGCAAATGGAGAGTAAAAGAGGAGGAATTTGGGATCCACAATGACCTACATGGAAGAGCGAGCGTCCTTGATGAATTAAGTCAACTATTGATTCTCAAGTGTCACATTAGAACTATTTGTGCTTCAAAGTTCAATCCACTGCCTTGTTAATAATTCATAAGCGTTGTGGGTAATTGTTGGTCCCAATTGATGTATGATTGATGCACTTTTGATTAACTGGAATAACTCTTAACTTGTGGAGATGGGAATTACCTTATTTTCTCTAGGACAAGCAAAATCTTAAGTTTGTGGGGGTTGATAAGTGGGAATTTTGACTACTTATTAGCACCTTTTGCTTTCCTTTTAGTCCAAAAGCGTTTAATTGTGTTCCCGAAAACTGATGACATATGCTTAATTGCAGGAATGGTGGAAAATGAGCCCCAAAGATGAAATCCAACTCAAGAAGGAGTAATCTGAACTAAGGACAAACAACAGGCACAAAAGCTCTAAAGTGTGGACCGCAGATTGTGAAGAAAATCCCATCAGATGCAAGTGCAAAGTGCGGTCCGCACATGAAATGTGCAGCCGCAGAACCTGGGCGAGAGCAAAAGTTCAGAGAACCTGTATTCAAGATTCTACAGAAGTGCGGACCGCACAATTATTATGCGGCCGCAGAAGATCAGCTATGCGATCGCAGTCATACTTGTGCGGTCCGCAGAAGAGCACTGTGTAGCCACACTCAGAAATGTGCGGACCGCAGAAAGAAAAAATATGGTCGCAGTTCAGAATTGTGCGACCGCAGATTTCCGTTCCTGCCAGGCTGATGCAAAGTGCGGATTGATGGAATTTTGCGACCGCCCAACCTCCGAAAGGGAAATTTTGTCTGAAAATTCCAGCACTGTATAAATAGAATAGTTTCACTTTTTTAGGTTAACTTTTGTAACTTATGACATCAACAACCGTTTCTTTGCTCCTTTTAGAATTTTTTGTTATTTTGAGCTTTTTGAATATTGCTTTTATCATCTTAATTATTAATATGGTTTAGTTATCACTTCTTATTCTTTTTCGTCTAATTTAAGCATGAGTATCTAGATTTCAGTAGGTTTGTGACACAACCCTAGTGTGTAAACTTAATGGGTGTTTGATTTATTGTTTGTTTATGGTTGGGTGTTGATTATCTAGCCATGTTCTTGCTTTTATTTGCAGAATTAATGGTTGCAAATATTATTCATGCCTATTTGACTTGGTCTCTACTTGAGAAAGAGAGACTTAGTCTAGGAAAACTTAGCTAGCAATAAATTGGGTCAATCGAGAGATTGATAAGCCCAATTAAGGGTTGAACCTAGAGATAGTAAAACCCGACTTGAGCTTAATATCAACTGCTTTGTTCAATACACATTTGGACTTGAGAAAGCCAAATTAGACAAAATCACTCTCTGACCGAGAGGTATTGAGTGGGTACTTGAGTGTTGATAGCTATAATACACCCCGACCAATAAAACAAGCTTTAAGGCTTACAACCCATTAAGTGAGCACCTAGATGAAGGTCATAGTCCTAGGCCTTTTATCACTTGAAAAACAACCAAAAACAATTTCATAGTTTTGTTCTTAAAATTGCAATAGTAGTTTATGTTAGATTTTTAAACAAAATCCAATATTCCAGAATTGCAAATTATGATGTACAATTTCACGCACTAAGATATACACTACTAGCACTTATTCGCATAGCTCCCAGTGGAATTCGACCCCGACTCTATTGGGTATTATCATTGCATCAACCGTTTTCATAGCCTCAAATAGAGGAGTGAAATTGGACGAGACCAGTACCACCAGTGGATCCAGTGGAGGATCCTGTTTTTCAGGAGCAGGATGAGGTGCCTGAAGCCGAACCGGACCCAACAGATTTTATAACTGCACCGGGCTTTCAGAAGGTCATGGGATATATGATGTAGTTTATGGATTTTATGACTCGGGATGGAATATTTCCAGCAGACCTGGACATATCTCAAGTAGGAGGGGGAGCACAGACCCCTACCGCTTATGTGCCAGAACACACTATTGTTGTCTATCATACCCTAGGTGCACTACCTGCGGGCGGGGTTTAGCCGGTTGTAGAAGCTATAGTAGAGGTCAGACCGGCCGCGACTGTTAAGGAACAGAAGCTGCTGGACAAATTTACTAGGCTTCATCCTCCTATCTTTGGTGGTGATCAGTCATAGGACCCACAAGATTTCATTAACTGTTGCAGGGAGAGGCTGCATAATTTGGGACTAATGGAGTACAACAGGGTGGACTTCACCATATTTCATCTTGAGGGGAAGGCTCGTGGATGGTGGCAGTCTTATCTCCAGAGCAGGCCAGCAGGTTCACCTCCCTTGACTTGGGATCAGTTCACACACCTCTTCTTAGAGAAATGTATTCCACCTTCACAGAGGGAGGAGTTACGGGGTCCATTTGAGATGACCATCCAGCAAGGTCAGATGTTTGTGACCAACTACGAGACGAGATTCACTGGCTTGTCTCATCATGCAGCTATCATGCTGTTACACCCCATGTTTTTGTACGTAAAAGTATGTCATAAGTAAATTGATCTAAGCTCAAAAATGAGATCATCTTTGGAAGTACATAAAGTAAGTTAGTCATGTTACCTTGGAGGTACAAATATTTAAGATCATGAACATAAAATACCAAGAGGGTTGGAAGGTTTAGATGTTAAGCGAATCGAAGAAAATAACTTTCGTTGAAAGTCGACAAGTTGGGATTGTCCCATACTTTTGGGATGAGACTAGGGTACTTAACATGATAAGAATATGATTTTATGAGGTATTTTAGTCGTATGATTAGTTGTATGATATTCGTGTGCTAAGTTTTGAAGTCAAGTGAGTTGTGAAAGAAAAGTCGACGAAAGTCGTCAAAAGTTACGTTCATAAATGTGTTGAAAACTAGGTCAAATGTAGCAGATCTTTTCTCCCAATATACATGGAATTACAAGATAATCCACCTACCAAATTGAATATTTATGAGTCTAATTTCTAACACATTAGAGTGTTCGTCGATAAGATATAGGAGTAGATATATATTCGCATTTTTGCAAGATTTCACAGACTGGTACGTGACAAGTAGGTATGTCACCTACTTGTTTAAATGAAGGGACCAAATAAATCCCCAAAAAGGGGCGGCCAGGGAGGATTTTAAGGGCTGAATTAAATCATTTATTTCATTCATATTTATACTAAAAACTTCATATTGAAACCCTGCAACTCCTCCCCCAAAAATCCCACACAAACCCTAGGTGATTTCGGGTGATACCAAGTGATTCTAGTGTCGAAAAGCCCAGATAGCTTGCTAATTTCTCTTTCTCCTTCTTGTATCTGTGTTGGGGGACTGGTTTTGGATGAATAGGGACTAGTTTTTTGGGTTCTATTCATTCCAAGGTAAGTTTATGCTTCTCTTTCCCTCATCTAAGCTTGTACGAGTTGTAGCTCGATCCTAAAGACTAGAACTTGCGAGTTTCGAAAGGGTATTATGTTGTTTGTTGTGGCATCATTGTTGGATGTTACGAACTTAATTTTAAGTTTAATTCATGGATGTTTTATATGAGAAGAGGCTTAATTATATATTGTTGGTTTTGTTTCTCGATTTAAAAGAAAAGACAAGCCGGAAACGTGTTTTAGTAATCTGAAAATTAAGTTTTGAGTTTCTGAACTTATGGGAATGTTATGGGGTCATTTAAAGTTTTATTGTGGCTGAAAATTAGTAGGGATAATTTAATATGTGTCGGTTAATATTATTGATAAATTCTGGAAGGAAGAAGGGGTTTAAGACTATAGTTGTTTAGTCAAAAATTGAGTTTGTCGTTCGTCGGGATTGTTAAACTATTTTGAAAGGCTTATTATGAGTATTTTGATATTGTTTGGGTTGTTGTTGGTTGTTTTAACTTGTGGGAAGTCGTATAACATGGTATGTGTTTTGTGTTTTATCATAGAATAAAGTGTGCCATTCAAATGCGATAAGTTATGGCATTCGTATTGTGACGAAAGTATTGTTCATTGCTTGTAGACACAGGAGCTGCAGGTTGAGTTAGCTTGAGGATTGAACGGGATATTTTGAGGTATGTAAGGTCTCCCTTTATTTTATTTGGCATGATTCCATAAGTTATGTTGCACTTATAAATAATTCAAGGGGATGAGGCTTTGTATACGTACTATAGAGACGATAAAGGTCCGTTCACGAATATAGTCATACGAATGTTGAAATGGATTGTGTTGATCGGAGTTTCTCATATTCTTAAGGAGTAATAAGAGCCTTCTGAAAGGTTCTTGTCTTTTATATGTAACAAGACGTCTAGATGTTAATTAAACATTACGAGCGAATGGTCTAATGAAACAGACGTAATAGAGTGTTTGCATAATGAGGGATATTTATATACAAATAGTTCAACAAGGTAGCATAATATATAGCTGCAGAATGATAAGAATGTTTTGACCTAAGGAATGGCACAACTTCCAATAATTACACGTTTGTGTTCACGAAACTGATAAAGACCCACAAGGATAGTCACGTTCCTCTCAAATTAAATAAGGTTGATCATATATGAGGGTGATATTAAGAGACGATATACGTTATCTATGGAGTAATAAATTATAGAATATGATAAGTTTAGCAATAAGAATATAAGTTGATAGAGCGTAAATCCCGCAACTCTTGTTACGTATTGATGAATGGATATCTATATATATATATATATATATATATATATATAACATAGCTATAAGTAGAAAGAATCATGGAATCCCCATAAATGAGCCATGAAGTGAAATAAGGATAGAAGTGTGATTTTAAAATAGTTACAATGTTCTTTATGGCTAAATAATATAAAATACGAAGGATGATGTATAAAGTGGATAAGGAATAAGGATTGGTTACTGTAACGAGTTAATCACGAACTTGTATGTTTAAGAATATGAGTTTATCTATTGATGATTGAATTATGTATGCATGAGTGATGTGAAATGAATATGTATAAGACATTATCCCTATGGACGAGCTATGAACGCGTAGGTGTACAATGAAGCTGTATGGAGGGTCTATGAATGCATAGGTGCATAATGAAGGTTGGTTATGGACGGTCACAGTTGCACGCATAACCAGACCTCAGTATTATGAACCGTAAGGACAATCTACTATGTTACGCGTATGAGCCATTGGTTATTCTTGTTTATGAGTGAGCCTTACGGGCGGTCTCTTATGAAACGCGTAAGTGTCACTTTTATGTTTCAGTGTAGCACTAGAGATGTTTGATTTGTCTGAGGTAAGTGTTCAGATATAAGGTATGATGGCTTGAAGAATGTTATAGATGTAGTTCCATAAAATGATGGTTTACAGTACATATAGCATATGGGAACAAGTTCAGGTATATCATGACACGAATTAGATGTATATACGACATTATATGTTCCCGGCCAATGGAGCCTTCCATTTTCAATCTACATCCTTTGTAATGTAAGTTGGATAATTCAATACTTAGATATGTTACGAGTCAGAATAAGGTAAGTATGATTCCCAGATCTCATTGAACCTCCAGATTTCTTTCAATATATCATATATACATGTCAGTTTAGTTTCAATTAAGTTATTCATATATTATTTATCTTACATACTTAGTACATTTCTTTGCACTAATGTCCCATCGTCGGGATACTACATTCATGCATGCAGGTTCAGGTATCCAGTACACCTGAGTCTAGAGAGTGTCAAATTGTCCTATGTATATATACCTTTGGGTAGGTTTGAGCCCTGTCCCGACCATCACTTGAAATCAATTACTCTTAGAGTCTTAACAGACACAAGTTCATTATGTACAGTATGTCAGAGGGCTTGACGGCCCGTGTAACTCATTTTTTGAGTGCGATAGTTCACTGATACAACGTTTTCCCACTTACAGTTATACATTATGAGTTGTGTCCATGTTGGCCATGATAGTTACTGGAAGAATAAGTTCAGCCAAGTCATCCTACATGTGCTCTATTTTCATCGAATGATCATGAGTTACATAGTGGTTCTCTCGGGCCAGTACGACATCGGGTGCCAGCCACGCCTCCCAATGTCGCGGTGTCACACTTACTCTACACAAATGGAGAGAAAGTGCGGAGGTTTATTGCAGGCTTACACCATGAAATCCAGGTTTCTATGGCCCGAGAGGCAGATATGTGGATTTCGTACTTCTAATTTGTGGTGATAGCTCGGAGGATTGAGCGTATCCGCAACTAGAGTAGAGAGTTCATGTCGAGGGATAAGTGACCTCGACATTCTGGTTGATTTAGTGGAGCCTCATCTGGGGGCATAGGTCAGTTCATGAGGGGACATCCTAGCAGGCCCACGCATTCAACACCGTAACCTATTCGGGTCGCTTCAGCACGACCTTACTTCAGCACTATTCCAGAGAGCACCTACCATCCTCCAGCTATACATGGCTTCTCCAGTGGGTATTCAGGTTATTAGGATCAGACCTAGAGTCAGCAATTATCCTCTCTGAAAGGATGTTTCGAGTGCGGGGAGTTGGGTCATGTGAAGAGGTTTTATCCCAGACTTTGGAGTAAGGTAGTGCAGTAAGACCATCAGCCCACGATTACTGTACCAATTGATGTACTACTCATCCGGTCGGCTATAGGTAGAGGGAAAGTGGGTAGGGGTCGCCCTAGAGGTGGAGACCAGTCAGGTGGCGCTCCGGCTAGATTCTATGTCATTCCAGCAAGACCAGAGGCAGTAGCTTCCGATGGAGGATCACATGTATTATTTTAGTCCACTATAGAGATGCTTCAGTACTATTTGATCCAAGGTCTACCTATTCCTATCTCTCTTCTCTATTTGCTCCTTATCTGTATGTATCACGTGAGTCCTTGGGTATTCATGTATATGTGTCCATGCCAGTTGGTGATTTTGTTGTTGTGGATAGGGTTTACCAGTCATATGTAGTGACTTTCTTTGGGTATGAGACTAGAGCAGATCTTCTATTGCTCGATATGATTGACTTCGAGGTCATCCTGGACATGGACTGGTTGTTTCTATACCATGCCATTCTCAATCACCATGCCAAGATTGTTACCTTGGCGATGCCAAATTTGCCTAGGTTGGAGTGGAGAGGTTCATCTATTGGTACATTTAGTCAGGTTATTTCTTTCTAGAAGGCTCGGCATACGGGTGAGAAGTGTAGTTTGCCCCATTTTTGGCCTTTGTTTGAGATACTGCTGCGCAGACTCCCAAGATAGATTAGTTCATGTGGTGTGGGAGTTTTCTTATGTATTTCTTAGTGATTTACCAAGCATGCCAACGGATCGTGATATCGATTTCAGCATAGATTTGGCACTAGGCACCCACCCGATTTCTACTATGCCTTATCGTATGACTCCAATGGAGTTGAGATAGTTGAAGGAGAAGCTTCAGGAGTTGCTTGAGAAGGGATTCGTCGGGTTGAGTATGTCACCTCAGGGTGCACTGGTATTATTTTTGAAGAAGAAGGATGTGAGTATACAGATGGGCAGTGAGTACCTCCAGCTGAACAAAATCACCATCAAGAATAGGTATTTGTTGCCGCACATTGATGACTTTTTTTATCATCTTTAGGGATCTAGAGTGTTCTGAAAGATCGACTTGAGATTTGGGTATCATCAACTGAGGATTCATGCTTCTGATATTCCGAAGATGACTTTCCAAATTAGGTGTGGGCACTACGAGTTTCTAGTGATGTCATTTGGCTTGATTAATGCCCCGACGACATTTATGGATTTGATGAATTGAGTTTAGGTCATATTTTGACTCATTTTCGTTGTCTTCATTGATGACATATTGATCTACTCGCGTAGCATGGAGGAGTACGAGCAGTATTTGAGGATAGTGCTTCAGACTTTGCGGGAACAAAAGCTATATGCTAAGTTCTCCAAGTGTGATTTTTGTGGCTTTCTTGGGGCATTTTGTTCAGGTAAGGAAATTAAGGTGGATCTCAGGAAGATCGAGGCAGTTAAGAATTGGCCTCGTCCTACTACAGTGACTGAGATCAAGAGTTTCTTGGGGCTATCAATATATTATCGTCGGTTTGTGGAGGGCTTCTCGTCTATTGCAACTCCCTTGACTAGATTGACACAGAAGGGTGCTCAATTCCGACGGTCTGGTGATTGCGAGGCGAGCTTTTAGAATCTCAAGACCTTATTGACTACAACACCACTGTTGGTTTCGCCTTCCAATTCAGGGATGTACATTATGTATTGTGATGCTTCACGCGTTGGATTGGGTTGTGTATTGATGCAGGAGGGGAGAGTTGTTTCCTATGCTTCACGTTAGTTGAAGCCCGATAAGAAGAATTACTCTATGCACAGTTTGGAGTTCGCTGCAATAGTTCTTGCTCTCAAGATCTGGAGACATTATCTTTACAGAGTGTCGTGTGAGGTTTACACTGATCACCACAGTTTGCAGCATTTGTTTAAGCAGAGGGATCTTAATCTGAGGAAACATTGGTGGATTGAGTTATTGAAGGACTATGATATTACTATTCTTTATCATTCTGCAAGGTGAATGTGGTCGCAGATTCCTTGAGAAGTAAAGCTGAGAGTATGTATAGTTTGACGTTCATTTAAGTAGAAGAGAGGCCATTGGACTCTTTTCTATTAAGTTGTAGCATTGTTTCTATTGCAATTCTACTACACATATTATATCTATGAGTATCTTTTAACTAAAAAGCTCTGTCACTACTTCATCGAGGTTAGTCAAGATACTTACTGGGTACATAGGGTCACTTGTACTCATACTACACTTTTGTACCTTACGTATAGATCTTGGAGCTGAGATGCGGTGGATGACGGGAGCTGACACTGAATTTTGTTCATGTACATTTCAAACAGAAGTTGTATTTATTTCACATCAGTTTTTGCAAAAATCCAATCTTAGCAGCTCATGACTTATATTACCAGTTTTGGCATATTGTATGGAACTCAGTTATATCATTTGTTGTTCACTTTTATTTTATTAGAACTGTATTGACTGTTAATGAAACTGTTAGCGGGTTGGATTAAATGCCATCACGACTGGTTAAATTTGAGGTCGTGACATGCAAATACATAATTAGATTCAATAGACATTTAAGTCCCTGTTAAAAAGGTGTTCATCTTTACGTTAGTATGCTTATAACGAGAAGATGAAGAATATGTAAGTAATACCCTAGTAATTGGTCAAAGTAAGATGTAATCATCTTTATCCTTTTAGAAGATGTAAGCATGCACATCAAAGTTACTAATTTGAAAGTTCAAATAATTCTAAACCAAAAGTTATCTCTAATGCAAACAAGAAGCAGAACACCAGATGGCACATTGGCACCATATTCTATGTAATTATCTATCATATTTATATGACACATATTCGGGAGCACTATTACACGCAATCTTTCAGTTTCATGACAAAGTTAATATTACTATAAGTTCACTTTAAGTTATGCATGTAGTAATATATAAAATTTAATTGTTAGCTAGAATAAGGTCCATAAAACGGTATAAGCAAATGAAAGTGTACCTGAACCGTAGAAAAGATTAACTAACACTTTAAGAAGATAAAATCCAGCTGAAGCAGATAATCTCAGTTGGTAAGTGACTCGTGTTGATAACGTATTGTAAAATTGATACAAATAAAGCAATATAAAACCAAAAAATAGACAGTAGCGAGGAGGAGGAGCTTTTCTTATTTCATCAAGTATTCAAGTGTGTTCTTCCATGGACAAAAGGTACCCTATTTATAGTTTGCAAAATACATCCAAAATTTACTAGATACATCGAAAGAATTAATAGGTACCTCTATCCAAGTAGTAGATTGAATAAAATGTATGGATGGATTAAATACAGCCACATGCATTCACTTTATTTATAACAGAATAGACACAGCCAGAAGATTGTAATTATTGTATACAGAAATAAGAAATACAAAGATTATATAAAGAATAACATTATAACAGGAGAACTAAAAGAAAATTACACTATTAGATGAAACATTTTATCCGTGCAAAGGTCGCTCCACGTCTCAAACAAGGCCCTACAAGCTAATATGCATTGTTACATTTGAATGATGCCGCAGTTCTTCTAAGAGAATTTCATGAGCTCTTTAGTCTGGCCCTTGTTAGGAACAGATATCTCCTCACTGCTAAAAGCAAAACCCATGTGGTTTTTGAGATCTTCTCCTTTATCATTAACAGCAATGCTGAGCTTAGAACGGTCTTCAGGATCTGAGGCTGTAACCCTTTAAAGAATCCCATTAGCCCTTCCTTTTTCCATATGGCACGAAGGGAACCAGAGATTGTTTTTCGGGCTTTTAACTCGGCTTCATCCTCCCCATCTTCTTCGGATTCAGCAGATTGTATCATGACTTTACACCTATACCCGGGGCATATGAGTAAGTTTATGTTGATGCTAGAAGAAAGGGAAGACATCAACATGCTAGATTTATAGCAGGAATAAGATGTCAAATGTAGTCCGATAATCCAATTAATGCCCAACTGAATCTTGATAACTCATATTCCAATTTTAGAGCAAAAATATGTCTGATTAGGTAATTACCAATAGGAAAAAAACAGATATTCAAGTGTCCTTCTACATGTTTGATACAACTGAGCATACATTGTTCTATTTGGCATTGGTTGCAGAAAAAGATTAAACAGTGCATTTGGTCAGACAAGTTTATCAACACAGGATCACATCCAAAACATAAAGAGATATTCCAAGGAAGAAACTCCTTAATATGGTATCAAAAGAGTGCAAGTGTAAAATGGGAAAGGTAATTACTTGAGCAAGAATTGCTCAATGGAATCTTGCCTTATCAATGGGTATGTGATGCAGGTGGCAAAACATTTTGAGACTGCCCCCAATATGAAAGCGGAAAAAGCAGAAAGAGATTCTGGAGACGATTCCACCCCTCTTTTGGTTTTCATCTTCTCCTTCAGCATTCTTGCTTTAAATTGATCAAAGGCCGTGTACTGCACAACACCATATATTGCAACTGGAAATTATTCACTCATATCACTGAATATAATTTCTATCATTCACTGATATCACTGAATATAATTTCTATCATAAGTTGGCTCACATCAGAAAGTAAAACATGTAAATACCTGAATTGCCGGATTTGAAGTAAGAATGATAGATATTCCTAGACCATCAAATGCTTCACTCCAAGTGCCCTCCGAGAGGGTTTTCCAGAATCCCTTGGATTTCCCAAAATCACTTGTTTGCATTCTTGAAGATGCTGTATCCAGAGGCTGCAATAACAGAGTAAAACTTCAGATCAATGGAAGAACAGAATAAAAAAGAAACCTTAACAGAAACAAAAGTACTTACAAGTGTAGACCATTCAAGTGAAAGACAACGGGAAGTATGCGGTCTTAACAGAAAGATTGATTATGCAGCTATCGAAGAAATCAACGTTTTCATTGTGATAAGTAAGAAATCAAGGTTTTTTTTCTCTACAAAAGCTATAAATGTATGAGGTCTCAATGATTTAAGAAAACCAACAGATAATACTCTATGGAAAGAGAACGACATGCATGAAGCACGTTTGAGTTCTAATCATCAACAGAAGCATGCAGCCTACTTTTAGCATTTAACCAGCTTCCAGAGGCACACCCTTTAAAGGCAATGATAAAAGAATGTGCACTACACGAGGGAAATAACCGTTCCTTTTGCAGTTTCAACTAGGCCTGGAAGCAGGCCATTAGAGCTTTAAAAGCAGAGCAATTCAGATAACCAAAACTTCATAAGTTGGCTAATTGCAGGCAACCTTCTCTTCAATACTGAGAATATTAAAGTCAAGTCTAGTCATATTAGAACTGCCAATTATGATTCACCTGGGTTATTATGACTGTAAATGCTCCAGCTACAACAGCAATTACTAAGTTAGCTCTTGTTCCGATGGATTTAAATCCACTTCTCTTCAAGTATAGTTTCTTGAAGAAGTCATATCCATAGAAGTAAATAAAAGATGAAACAAAAGACTGCACATTCTTTGTCCCAAGACCCTGGTAGAGTGAAAGAACTTGCCGAGAAGAAATGGCCTCTAACAAGACATCAAGGGTATTCCTGCACATGAAGCAGATCGATCGTCACATCAAGAGCATCTATATTCACATTTTTGTAGAATGAGAGAATCATAGGCTACAAGCTAGGTAATAGTGAACTAAGTAAATATTTCTCAAATCAGATTCCTATTGAACGAATAATAATCAATATAAGACACATAAGAAAGTAAACTAAACGGCTAAGTCCATTGATCTTCAATTAGAATTGCCACTATTCATTTAAAAGAAAATCTTTTCCAAGTCTTAAGTAACCAGTTCCAGGGCCTTCAGATATCATCGTCATTCCTTATTAAGTCAGGCTAGAGGGACCAAGCTAAAAACGAAAAGAATAAATCAGTTAGATCAAAGTATAAAAATTATAAAGAGAAAACAAAGCAAATTTACTGATTCAATTTCAGGTTGAAATCAAAATTTCCACAGCAGACAGAAACACAGATGAAACAAAACACCAATGCTTCCCACGAGGCCTTCAAAAGAGCTCATGCAATCACGTTACTACTCATACTTGGGTACATCCGTTAAAGATATTTAAAAAAACAATGAAGAGAGAACAAATTTCTTTAACAAAAGTAACACCATGGAATGAAAAAACACTTACAATCAACTAGGGGCGGACCTATGTCCTATGCTATACCGAGAGGGTCGCCGGCACCCATAAAATTCGATAAAACTTCCATGCATGTATATATGTATGTCTTTAGAAAATTATGATATATAAGTAGTAGGTATCCTATACAAAGCAGATTTTGGTCGAATCCAAAAGTGCACCCCGACCTTCAAATCCTGGGTCCACCTCTGATTACCACAATGTGGGACAGAGCTAAGCAAGAAATAGTGGGAGGGACGCTACCAGATATGTCTATATGGATACATACGTGCATGTATATGCACATACATGAGGGAGAAATTGGTTTGATGAAGAATTTAGTATAGACGGAATAAACATTATATCTATTTTATATATCTTTTTGGAAAAGGATCGAGTTATCAACCTATCTTTTTATGAGCTAAAACCTGGTTTAGTTTACAAATTGCATAATGCAAAGCTCACACCATGCAGTGTTGGAAAAAATGCACATTAGCCTAGAACACCTCATGTTTATGGGAGACAAAGAAGATTCCTGGAGAGCATTAGCAGCCCCTCAAGATACATTGTTGCATTGTGAGAGTCTCTTAAAGTAGATCCACCTAATTAGTGCATAGCGCACACAAGCGACCACTGCCTCTGCCTTTTTTTAAAGATATGTCGGTGTCTCGACTAATCTACTGGATAATCTGTTCAGTCCACATTCTGCCTCCAATTTTATGAAGTCAAGCTGGTCCATAATTGGCATTTCATATATACGCTCTACCAAATCCATAGAAAGGTGGGAGTTCTACAAATTGGGGAGTTATCGCGCGTCAACTCTAACTCCGATCAAATCATATTTAGATCAAATGCTTTGCTATGAAGAGGAACAAATGTGCAATCTAGGCATCTGAAGGTACAACGGTTGAGAAGAATAACAGTTACTTTTGAAAAATAATGGTACTACTATTTTTATGAAAGTTTCTTTCATGTCAGGTATCTCAAGGAAATCCTCCAATTTAAGACAAAATAAACTTTTTGACACTTCTTTTTATCTTCCTGTAGAATGTAGTGCAAATCAGTTCTTAAGAATCGGCATCCAACATAATTTGCATTGAAATATAAAGAATGAGTGGTGAGATCTATACATGTAAAGGATCAATAGCTAGAGGCTAAGTTGCTCCGACATGGCAGTTTAGGTGCCGCACCCGTGTCGACACGACACTAGTATGGGTGTGGGTATGGGATCCGTACCGGATCTGGTCAAACAATTTTGGGTACTTTGACCACGACAGACAGAAAAATTCGAGACGAGATACAATTTGATTACCGAAATCAGAACTAAAACTAGGGTAAATTTGAAGAAAATAGCATATCTTACTTATCTACAACTTGAGAATAAAAAGGAAATTCACACTTTACAAGCTATACATAAGTATTCCACAAAATTTCTCATAAATTAGAGAGAATTTTATTTATTTTAATTATTTTTAGCCGGATCCCCACACCCGTATCCGTACTAGGATCCGTATCCCCGAATCTTAAAATTTACATCTTGAAAGATCCGACCTCAAGATCCGCACCCGTGTCGGACACCCGCAGCCGTGTCCGAGCAACTTAGGCTAGAGGAGACATATTTATCTTTCATGTGTAGCTTTTTGCCACAGTTAACGCTCAATCAGGAGTACTTTAAGCACCATTTCTTTGGTCAAACAACTCCACTTGTACACAAAAACATGCATCTTGTGTACCGATGGTATATACGACTACTAACAATAGAAATGGACTTGTTCTCTTGTAGCTAAAATCCTAATTGACCACAAGATGTGCCAAAAGCACAAATGGTATCTGGAGATCTCGATGTATGAAGGTGTTCACATAAAACACCACATGTTATCTAATGTGGGAGGGACCTCTTGGGTTGTGATTTTGACCACCATTTGACAATCAGGGGCAGACCTAGAATTTTCACTAATTGGATTCAGTAAAGGTAGCGCAATGGTGCTAACAGGATTGGAACATGAAATCTCATACTAACCTTGAATCTCTTTAACCATTACTCTAGAGACAATCCTCGTAAACACATATAGGCCTCAATCCCCCCCCCCCCCCAATGTTGATAATAACCCCTTAAACTGAATCATGTGGCATGTGAATTCCTTAAGGGTGACAGTTAAGGAGCTTTTTGCACTCTAGCTTTCGCGAGAAGCTCAAACCGATCACCAAGTCAGAATTCTTGATTGAATGTTTTGAGCTCTTTCCAAGTTTGGTACTTTGAAAGAGTCTCAATAAGCAATGCCAAAAATACTTTTGACAACTTGGTCTTCTTTGATTTCAGATTACGATTTCTTTTGAATATAAGAAGTTATCATCTTTCGAAACAATAGATTTCTCTTAAAAAGTGCATCAAAGGCATATTTCTGTGTTAGAAAAGTGTTGATATTACGTTTCATTCTTTATCAATTCAGAAATTGACCATTAAATCTATATATTAATTATGGGTAAAATGAAGACGATTCCCCTCAAACAGTTTACTTCAAAAATGTATACACAGATTCTCAGAAGTGGCAAAGAAAAAAGGGTGATTTCTTCCCATTTGCCTAAGCTTTGCCAGAGTTACCCGGTATTAGTGCTGGTGGGAGGTAACATACCTGGTGGAATAGTCGAGGTGTGTGCAAGCTGGCCTGAACACTACCGTCATTAAAAAAAATGCATACACAGATACCTATATATTCGTTTTTGCTATTTCTGAAGGAGTCACACAGTCATGCTTGCAAATATGTTTATGAATGATTTCCTCTAAGCATTCTCCACGTAATTAGTAATTAGTAACATCTTATTCAATGGCTTTGGCAACCCTATGAGATAATTTCTCCTTTATTATGTGTTTGACTTTCTGCCAATCTTCCCCTCCGCCAAACCACCGGTTGGCTAGGACATCATGGAATCCCGCTAGCAGCTTATCCTTGAGCTTCCAAAGAAGCACTAGTTCCAGTCCAACCTCCTTTCTGATTTGGAGAGCTGATGATGTAATATCGATAAAGGTTCACACTGTCAGTCTATCAGACATCGGAATGGAGATGAAGAAGAATTTATAACTTAATGGCTAACCTAATGTTGGAGACCAGAAGCTCTAACCTGCTACATCTTTCTCAACTCTTAAACAGATACCATGCTGTTTATATCCTCAAATGCCTTGCTTGACAACCTTCTCCTTTGGTGCTTTTCAGTTCCAATCTCATGTAATACTACCCCCCTTGTTTATCCTCTCACCACTGAGGCTCAATATTTCAGATTTAACCTGCGGAGAGCTCGAAAGTCTTAAAAGTCCTCAGCAATGAGCTCTACTTCAGGCATCAAAAAGGTTGACAGGTGATATAAAATGTGGATTAAGATCCAAACCTATTCCACTTAAACATTATCACTCCATCAGAACCCAACGAAACCTTGCAATCAAAATACATCAGGAACAAACCCTTCTCCTAATTATACTTTTCTAGGACAGTTAGAAAATTATTCAAAAGTACTCTATATTTAAATGTTTTTAAAAAAAAAAAAAAAGGAACCTCCAGCAGAAAAGAGCCATGAGGCTAATATCCATTACATGTTCCATTATCGCATCAGGAAAGAGCCATAAGGCTAATATCCATTACATGTTCCGTTGGTATATCCGATCTCCAACCCTTGAATAAAAACCTACCAATAAACTAACCAATTTAATGAACTACACCTCAATCTCAAACTAATTGCGTCAGCTATATAAACCGCCACATTCGTTCTGCTCTATTCAGACTCATTTCACTTCAATATACAGGACCAAATATAAATGTAACAACATCCCAAGTCCCCCTAAATGGGGAGAGTTGTGTAGGCTGACTGCCAAAAATATGATCAATTGTCTGAACATTCAATGAAAAGTCATACTGTCCAACATATTATATGACAGATAACTACACTAATTAAAAAAAACCGAGACGATCAAAAATTGTTGGCGAAGGTTCGATTCTCCGTGCAATCCCCTCCCCCATTTTCCCTTTAAAACAACAATTGAAAACAGAGATAAAGAAAGTAAGGCAAGAAAATAAAACACAGACCTATATTTGGCCTGCCCATGAGCTCGAAGTTCAGCTTGATATTTGCTCTTGCAAGTATCCAAAGGATATAATATAGTGGTGCTTAGCAAAGATCCTACCGCACCAGAAGTTGCCTCAGCCAAAGACTCCATATTGAAAGCCATAGTAAAATACTCTTTATCTAAACAACAGCAAAGAATCAAGAACAAGTAAATTTAACTGAATTTTTTAGAAAATTTTTAGGTAAAGGAAGCAGATTGTGGTGGGATTGAGGTGCTGGCACTTTGCCAGAAAAGTGGGTGTGACGAAGATTGGTTTTTAGGTATGCACATTGGGAGTCGGAACGGGGTGGGTTTTGAAATTTATGAATTATATGGTTTTTAATGGAATTCTTTTTACTCCCTTAATTTCGAATCAGACAATGTACTTTCCTTTTAACATGACACGTTAAAATTTAACTTTAAACTCTCCATTTTACCTATATATATTCTTAAGGAGAAGTTTTTATAATCACAAAAATGTTATAGCCCCACAAAGCTTTTACTCTTTAAACTTTTAAAATTACAAGTTTTAAGAGTCTTTTTTTCTTAAACTTCGTGTCAAGTCAAAAAACCTCATCTAAATTGAAACGGAGGGAGTATATATATACACGAAATACAAATTATTTTACCTTGTTTAAAGTTCACTAATTATTAAAATAAACTGAATTATTTTTATAATTTGAATATATTAGTGAGTTAATCTTCTTTAATTAAGCGAGTAAGCCTTCAATTAAGAGATTTAGGGTGTGTTTGGTATGAAAAATATTTTTCAAGAAAATATTTTATTGGTAAACAAGTAGTAATCTTATTCATTTTCCGGTGTTTGGTACGCAAGTTAAGGAAAATAATTTCTCAAGAGTATTCATAAATAATTTAGATACAATAAACATGAAATCATAAACTTTTGAACCAACAACTTTCCGCACCCACAAATTTCATAAATTTCTGAACCACTAAACTTTCAAAACCGCAAAATTTTGAACCCATAAACTTTATAATTTCTAAACTCGTAAACTTCCAAACACATAAACCTCCGAACTCATAACATTGGAACTTGTAAAATTCCGAACATGTAAATCGAAAGATGGAAAAACTAAAACTCAAGATATTAAAAAAAGAATCCGGAGGGGGATGCAGAAAAACGAAAAAAATAAAAATTTAAAATTATTTTTTTTTTTTGCGAGGGAGGGCAATGGGGTGGGTGTTGCACAAAAAAATAGAAATTTAAAAATTACAAACAAAGTGATTTTTTTTATGCAGGGGAGGGGGACAAGGGGGTGGGTGTTGCACAAAAAAAAATTGATAATTACCAAAAAGTGTGAAATTTTTTTTGTGCAAGGATGGGGGTAGGGGTGGGTGATGAAGAAAAATAAGCAAAATAGAAATTTGAAATTACAAAACAAAAAAAAAGTAAAAAGAAATTGCAAAGGAGGGGTTGTAGTGTGGGTGTGACGAAAAAAACTGAAATTTGAAAAAAAAACTTTATGGCGAGAGGGGGTGGGGTGGGTAGGCATTGGGTAGGGTTAGGTGGGTGGGTGTAGGGGTGTGGGGAAGGTTGAGAAGGATTATTGAAAAATATTTTCCCTTGTCTTGATAAGGAAAATATTTTTCTTTAATTAGACGAAAATGAATTCATAAGAAAATATTTTCCAAAACATTTAAATCAACCAAATACAAAATTCGAAAAAATATTTTCCTTTCGTACCAAACACACCCTTAGTTACACATATTTCCTATTTCCTCTCTCCTCTCCTCATTATCTCTTCCTCCCAAACGCCAACGGTCAATAATGATCATGTTAGAACTTCAAATTTGACAAATTTTAATATAATTTGGTGCAACAATTTATATATAATAACAAAGTTTATATGTAACAAAGTTTAGACGAATACAATAATTATTTTCTATATAATGTATATATATGTATATATATATTTAATAAAGTCTAGACCAATAAAAAGTTTCGACTAGGGGTGTGTTTGATATGAAGGAAAACATTTTCCGGAAAATGTTTTTCAATTTTCTCATGTTTGGTTGGTTTAAATGCTTTAAAAAATATTTTCTTCATGAACTCATTTTCCTTCAATTGGATGAAAATGTCTTCTCTATCAAGAGAAGGGAAAACATTTTCCAAAACTCTTTTCCAACCTTCATCCATTCCCCATTCCCACTAGACCCTACCAACCCACCCCTACACTCCCAACCCCGCCTCCCTCCACCCCCAACCCCATCCTAAATAGAAATATTATTAATGATACTTTCTTTTCTAGTATTTTTTTTCAACAAATGAGTATTTTTTTTCACGATATAAAAAAATTTTATTTTCATTTAACAAAAAAATACTTTCTTTTCATGATACAGAAGAACTATTTTCTTTCATGTCAACAAATCATGTAGTAAAAAGTATTTTCTTTTATTGCAACAAAAAGAGTATTTTTCGGAAAAATATTTTCACCCACCAACCAAACAAAGAAAAATAAGTGATAAAACCACTCATTTTCCATGAAAATATTTTCTAGAAAAATATTTTCCATGAAAAATATTTTCTAGAAAAACATTTTCATAAAAAGCATTTTCTATGAAAACAATTCTCATAAAAAAAAAATTCATGAAAAATAATTTCCCTCGTACCAAACACATCCTAATTCGACCGTAAAAGTCGGAGAGTTAACTTTGCCGCTTCTTGTTACGCTCTAGTAGGGTGTGCATTCGGTACTTCGGTTCGGTATTTTGGTATTCGGTTTATCAATTGTGTATACCAAATATCGTACCAAAATATTTCGATACGGTTCAGTATTTCTTATTTTGGTTCGGTACGGTTTCGATTTAAACCAAATCTATGTTATAAGGCTTGTGCCTATTCAAATCTGTAGCTCTTAGAGTTGAAAAGATACGTTTCAACTTTTGAAACCAATACAACTGGTATTATTTACTAGCATTTGACTAAACACAGAGGCAATGCACGGAAGCAATCTTATAATACTATTGGCTAATACAAGAGAAAAAATTGCACCTAAATATTACAACTTACACGTAAAAAGCAACAGTTTCTTTTATGCCTCTACTATAAAGCCATACTTTATCCTAAAGCAAAAAGAAGGATAGTTGATCAATCCATTCAAGCTCAATGCCAAAGATAGTTGATTGCCTATACAGTATACATTTTTTATCTATGCTCCAAAATTTCTAGAAGTTCTTAATCTGTTTGGTGGAACCTTGCTAAAGCCTAAGGGTAAGGAATTAGAGAATTAGGGGTTTTGGACTTTTGAGGTGTGGGCCTAAAGTTATTGGGCTAAAAAATAAAAATAAAGTTGGGTTTGGACTAAACTATTTCGGTATTTGTCCTCAAGGCCTAGCTCAAGTGGCAAAGGATGGTGGATTTGTGTCTTAGGGCACAGGTTCAAGCCCCCACACCATGCAAAACAAAGCCTGATATTTAAGTGGAGAAGGGTAGAGGTGCGGCCCATTATCCACCGAGTTTTGAAGGCTGCGGTTAGTCCAAAGGATCGGCCCCAGACGGATTTCTTGATCATCCAAATATATATATATATATATATATCAAAAACCTAATACTTACCGAACCGAAATACCGAAATAAATCGAAATACCAAAAAAATCGAAATCAAAATATCAAATTAATTCGATTCGAGTCGAAATTCAATTTTTCGGATTTTATGCCCACCCTTATGCTCCAGTGACACGCGACTGTTTTGTATCAATTGTGCACACTGCACCCAGGTAAAGGTGTCAAAAGCAATAGGCATTTTCCCCTAGTCTTGGTTCGCTGCTAGTTATTTGGAGTTTTGATTAAAAGTAAAAATTTCACTAGATGTTTAGTAAATGACACTAAATTTTATATTTTTGCATCGCGTGCCATTATAGAGGTGCTCTTCTTCCTTCTTCTTTGGACCAACTTTAGATCAACTTGATTATTACATATAAATTTTTGTCTTGCATAGCTAGCGATATTCAATTGCTTAATCTAATAACTGATCACAAGAACGTAAGATTCATGATTTGCTAATATTCCAAAAAACAAACTGACTAAAGTCTGATGTTCCTGCGCACGTTTCTTTCAGCTGAAACAAGTTTATAAATTTGTTTTCTTAGCTTTTTTATTTTTACATGTAAATTTTAGAGTGTTGGGTATTAAAATTTGGATACCGGGTCGTTTTATATGGGCTGACCCAACCAATTTGCGAAAAGATAGAGTTTGAGAATAAATTAACTTCTTTGGAGAAGTTACTACACGTTTGGGTATAGTTGAGCAGTTTCCCATAAGATTTAATTATCTCTCTATAATAACCTATTTTGGTCTTCCTACAGAAGGGTGAAAAAAAACACAAACAAAATTAAAGTGGGTTCTTGCTCTCCTTTTCTATCTATTTTCTTCTTCATAACAGTGAAGATTTCTCTTCTTCTTTTCGCAAAACACACAAGAACAAAGACATTTAGTTTGTGAAACTAAATTTTGTTTTCCAAGAGATTCAAAGTTCGATTTGGGGCAATTCTTTTGGTGGTGAGTTCAACAATCCTTCCGCTGCGTTGACAAGTACACAAATGTTGTTCTCGCCCCACGATTATTATTCTATCATTGGCATCAGAGCCAGCGTTATTTCTTGTTTCTTTAAAACATGGAACAATAGAAAACTCTGTTGAAAAAGTTCGCCTCCAATCATTGTTTGTTGTTGTTTGTTCCAAATTTTTTTTGGGTGAAAAGTATGAAGAAACGACTGTAAATCAGAAACTATGCACGAGAATGTCTTGAAATGAGAGACGAACAGTTATTTGGCAAACAATGACGTTGCCAAATAAAACGAAATAAAGGGAGTATATAGTTTGTTGTTTGCTTCTTTAAAAGTTTTTACGATGCCTATGAATAATTTTGCATTATGTCGAAAATAGTTAAAGAAGCAGCATCTCAGAAATTGTACATCTTATTCCTTTTTCTTTTTTTCGTCTGCCATATGTATATGTATCTTGATGATTCTGCATGTATTTAGTATAAAGCCAAAGCAAAACAAATAAGGAATATATGATCATTGAATGCACTTACCAGACTATTGAATTATCTGGTTGAAATACCTTATGTATTAGACTTTTTGGCTTTGAATTAGGCAGGTGAAATTCGTGTTTTTGGTTCATAAGCATACGGTTCTCATAATATGCTTTCACTTTTTTTTTTGGAACGGGAAAAGTGAGTTTTTTATCTACTTAATATAGAAAATTAGTTTAACATTAATTCCTTACATCGATGTACTTCTACGAGTTATTGTGACATATGTTGTCACATTGGATGGTTGTACCCATTCTTATTGTTTCCTTGGTCCTATTTCAGATATGGCTGAACAGGGACAAGTTCGAATTACTCCAAGTGGAGTTCTCAAAGTCAAGGAAGGGCACAACGTAGAAGGGTACGTCGTCGCAGGACTTATTTCTGTAATGATTCAGGCTCGGATCCTGAAGTCATCAGGAATGTCCCAAGGGCGAGACAAAATGAGTTAAGGGATCGAAGGGCTGAACGAAGGGAAAGAGAAAAGAAATTTAGAGAGTTTAAGGAATTTAAAATGGGCCTTGATGTTTCCGTTCCTGAACATGTACACCTTTTTAAGATAAAAAGAGTTGAATTGGCTAATTACGTAGAAATTACTGATTGGGAAGCATTAGCTATTTTAGCGGACTCTCTTCGAGAGCCTTTGGGTGAAATTTTAACTGAAATTTATTATGATGTTTGGCCTAGTGCACCTTTTAGCGTATATGAGCAAGAGTTAGTGTTCGATTGGTATATGGATGTCCTAGCAAACATGTAAATGTTATTATGTGTTTTATCTTAATGAAATTTATATTATGTTATTTGTATCACCAATTACATACATTGTTTATTATTATTATTATTATTATTATTATTATTATTATTATTATTATTGTAATGAGTTGAGACTTGAAATAAACACACTAAGAAGTGATTTTAATATTGATTAAAAATATTTAGATATAGATGATGAATGGAAACGTAGTGACCGTTCGATTATATACTAAATGTAGAATTAATATTATAATTAATTTACTTAAATATGGAATCACATGCATAAATTGACTGAAGCATATATTGATGAGTTAAACTTGTAATATTGTCTCTAATAGCAGACATGGCATCGAAAAGTATCATTGCTGACTTGAACAAGGGTGACAAATTGAATGGTGAAAATAACGACATCTGGAGTCGTAAGATGTGGTATGTACTAGAAGAGCGAGATGCTCTTGAAAGTATTAACCATGCTATGAGTCACCCAGAGGAGGGTAACACTGCCCAACACAGGAGGGATCTAGAAACTTATAATATTTGGAAGAAGAAAGATTCCACTGTACGTGGAATTATTGTAAGTTCTGTTGCTGATGATCTCATCCATGAATGTGAGAAATTTCCTATTGCTCAAGCCATGTGGGCACATTTAAGAGAGGCATATGGGGGTACAACTGTGACTCGCCTTCAACAGCTGGCAATCAAGTTTGACACGTACAAAAAGCGTCACGATCACAGTGATAAACAACATCTAAGAGTGATGTCAAATATGATTGCTCAACTCAAAGGTGTTGGCCATGTTCTCTCTGATGAGCAGCAGGTTCAGGCAATGATTCGGTCTCTTCCCAATAATTGGGAACATCTGAAGGTTAACTTGACCCACAATGATAGCATCAAAACTTTTTTTGATGTTGCCCATCATGTGGAGCTTGAAGACGAGCGGCTTGGTGCTGCTAAAGCTGTACCTAATGCCTTTGTGGTAGAATCAAGTGGTACAAAGAGATCAAGCTTCAAGCGCAAGTTGGAAAAATGACGGAAAGGGTAAGGAGACCGGAGAAGGATCCTCCAAGAAAATAAACAAGCCAAATTTCAAGAAAGGAAAAAAATTTTATAAGAAGAAAGACAAGAGAAAGATGGAGTGCTACAATTGCCAAGTCCTAAGGCATTTTGCTCGTGAGTGCACTGAGCCGAGAAAGGTAGTATTTAAAAATGCATCTCTTAGTGCTATATATTTTTCTAGCACTGTTTACTAACTGAATCTTATTTTGTGTGGATTGTAGACTCAAGGGCCACCGACCATGTGAGCCGTGATAGAGAAGCGTTCATAGAATTTCGTCGAGTTTCACCTGGATCAAAGCATGTATTTGTGGGAAATAACGCAAAGCTTGAAGTCAAAGGGATAGGCACTTGCATAATGGACATGCGTGGTGGCCGATCTTTGATGTTGCATGACGTCCTGTATGTTCCAGAGATTCGATGACACTTAGTCTCTGTGTTTATTCTTCTAGATTTAGATTTCAATTTGAACTTTAGTCGTAGTGGTCTTAGAATTACTCAAGACAATTTTTTTTATGGTTTTGGACATTGTTATGATGGTTTTATTGTGTTATATTGTAATCTTTCTACGTATAACTATTATGTTGACCGTTGTATTATGGCATGTTATTCTAGTAACAATAATGTTGATGTTATTACATGGCATGCAAGATTAGGTCACATAGGGCAGGATCGAATGAATAGATTGGCTAAGGAAGGACATTTGGGTTCTTTCTCTAAAATTGAAATGCCAACTTGTGAAATTGTCTTGACGGAAAGATTACACGTAAACCATTTTGAAAGGCTAAGAGAGCCGATTTTCCATTGCAATTAATTCATTATGATATCTGTGGTCCAATGAATGTGAGGGTTAGTTCTGGTGCTTTATATTTCATTATGTTCATTGATGATTTCACACGCTTTGGTTATGTCTATTTGATTTCTCATAAATCTAAAGCACTTGAACGCTTTAAGAAATATTTGAATGAAGTTGAGAATCAATTAGACAAAAGGATTAAGACCTTAAGAACCCATAGAGGGCGTGAATATCTCTCAAAAGAATTTAAAGAATTGTGCAATGAAAAGGGAATCACCAGACAATTAACTATTCTGTACACACCACAACAAAATGGTGTATCAGAAAGGAGGAATAGAACACTACTGGACATGATAAGGTCCATGATGGCGCAGGCAAATTTACCTATCCCCTTTTGTGGAGATGCGTTATTGACTGCAACTTACATATTGAACAAAGTGCCTTCTAAATCAGTTTCTTCCACTCCTTCTGAGCTATGGACTGGTAATAAGCCAAACTTAAAGTATTTACGACCTTGCGGTTGTGCTGCATATGTAAAAGATTCTTTTAGCAAGTTTGGTAAATTAGGTCCAAAAGGCAAGAAATGTATCTTTATAAGATATTCAGAACACTTCAAAGGGTATGTGTTCATTGGTGAATTAGAGGATGGAAGTGTTAGTGAGATTGAATCACGAGATGTCACATTTCTAGTTGACCTTCCGCTTGGGCGTAGAGCCATTGGGAACAAATGGGTTCTCAAAGTTAAACACAAAGCGGATGGGTCAATATAAAGATACAAGGAACGATTGGTGGCAAAAAGGCTTTACTCAAGAAGCTGGAATAGATTATGAGGAAACATTTTCACTAGTTGTGAAGTTTACCTCAATTCGCTTACTTTCTTGCTTTTGGATATTGTTGCGCGTTTGGATTTGGAATTACATCAAATGGACGTGAAGACAACTTTTCTCAATGGAGAATTGAACGAAGAAATCTACATGGAACATCCTGTAGGCTTCATCGTTAAAGGCCAAGAAAAGAATGTCTGTAAATTGAAAAGATCTATTTATGGTCTGAAGCAATATTCAAGGCAATGGTATGTGAGATCTCACAAGGAGGTGATCTTATATGATTTCACCATGATCAATGAAGACCATTGCATTTATGTGAAGAAGTTCAATGGTATGTTTGTAATTCTTTCTCTTTATGTGGACGATATTTTATTGGCCGGAAACAATTTGGAGTATTTGAAAACTATCAAGTCATGGCTTTCAAAGTCATTTGACATGAAAGATATGGGCGAGGCAGGCTATATCCTTGGAGTTAAGATCCAAAAGACCGTTCCAAAAAATTATTGAGTCTATCTTAAGAAACTTATATAAAGAAAATTTTGGAGCATTTTCGTATGAATAGTTGCAAATTCATGGATATTCCTATAGCGAGAGGTGAAACTTTAAGCCTTGAAATGTGTCCCAAGACTGAAAATGAAAAGGAAGACATGTCTCGAGTTCCATATTCAAGTGCTGTCGGGAGCTTGATGTACGCTATGATGTGTACTCGCCCAGACATTTGTTATGTCGTAGGTCTGGTTAGCAGGTATCAATCCAATCCTGGAAGAGATCATTGGAAAGCTGTGAAGAGAATTTTCAGATACTTGAAGGGAACTGTAGATTATTCACTATGTTATAGTGGAAATGATTTATACTTGAGAGGATATACAGATGTTGATTGGGCTGGTGATCGGAATGATAGAAAATCAACATCCGGTTATGCCTTCTTACTTAATGGTGGTGCTATATCATGGAAAAGTAAGAAACAAACTTGTACAAGAGTTCGTGGCTTGTGTGTCTGCAGTACAAGAAGTTGTTTGGTTGAAGAGATTCTTTGAGCATTTGGATATTACAAAGAACTCTCAGGGTCCCATGACTCTATATTGTGATATCAAGAGGCTATTGCATATACAAAATATCCTAAGTATCACAGCAAGACCAAACACATTGACATCAAGTATAACTTTATAAGAGACATAGTAGCAAGTGGAGATATAAATTTACAGTGCATTCCTACGCGAAGCATGATAGCTTATCCTTTTACAAAGGCAATATCTAGAAACCTGTTTGAGAAACATGTCATGGCTCTAGGTTTGCGAAGGATATGAACATATTAGTGTATTGTAAAATGACTTTGGTATTATAATATGCTCATCAATATTTGACTCTCGAATTTTGCTTATATCTCGTATGCATGTGATGAATGTTTTGTTGATAAAGTGTGTCGAACAAGTCACGAGATTGGCTCTCTCACACGATAAATCGCCTCTTGCATTAAGAATCGTGAAGAGATGAGACCTTATAGAACCTTGGATAATTCAAGGTTATATTTACTTGAAGAGGTCGTTCTTGACAACTTACGACTTTTGCTATTCGATTATGACTTGTTTTGTAAACCAGATGTGAGTTTCTCTGAGAAGATGGTTTGAGGATTATTGAAGTGAGAAATCCGGGTTAAACATTTGAAGGTGTCTAGACCAAGATCTGTACGGTGTTGAATGATTAAAAGAATAAGACACACGCGCCAATATAAGGTGAGAACACCGTAACATGTGTTTCATACCACGTGTGCTATCGACCAATGAGATAATGGAAGAATAAGTCCCTGCTTCTTCATTGTGTGAGATCCCAAAGAAGTTACATTAACTTTATTGGAATACCCTTTGACCTTTTACTGTTTCTTGAAGTGCCAATCGGTGTTGCTACTTTAGCATGTTACTAATAGCCATGAGTGATTCGGCAATGCAGTGCATGTCTAGGAAAGCAGTTGATTTAGAATGGAAAGATTCGAGTAGAAAGGGAAGACGACTAAAATTTAGTAATTTAACATGTATTCATAGGTCGACCATTACACTTACCATGAGGGTATTGGGTGTAATTGTGAATACAAAGTTAAACAAGAACTCGAGTTCACCTCTTTCGAGGATGAGGGATCAGATAAATAGCTACTGGAATAGCAAATGATGTCTGGGGTACTGCGAGTAATAAGATCCTCATGTTAGCAGTAAATCTCTTCCGCATGTGATTGGATTTCTACTTAGAGCTGTTAAACAACCTTAAAGGGTTTAATTATATTATAGCTCTTGATGCTCGCAGGTCGCACAAACTACTTTTTTGTATGAATTAAGTGTGTTATTTTTTCATGATATTGGTTTGAGTTCCAGCCTATCATGAGCAAAGTGGGAGATGTTGGGTATTAAAATTTGGATACCGGGTCGCTCTATATGAGATGACCCAACCCATTTGGGAAGAGATAGATTTTGAGAACAAAGTAACTTCTACTTCTTTGGAGAAGTTACTACACGTTTGGATGTAGTTGAGTAGTTTCCTATAGAAGTTAATTCTCCCTCTATAATAAGCTATTTTGGTCTTCCTACAGAAGGGTGAAAAAACGAACAAAATTAAAGTGGGTCCTTGCTCTTCCTTTTCTATCTATTTTCTTCTTCCATAACAGTGAAGATTTCTCTTCTTCTTTTCACAAAACACACAAGAACAAAGACATTTAGTTTGTGAAACTAAACTTTGTTTTCCAAGAGATTCAAAGTTCGATTTGGGGTAATTCTTTTGGTGGTGAGTTCAACAATCCTTCCGATGCGTTGACAGGTACACAAATGTTGTTCTGGCCCCACGATTATTATTATATCATAGAGTGTCTAGGTGACATGCCAACAACATTCATTTTATTTTTCGCAATTAGATACTGCAGTTAATTCGAGTTGAATATATCATGACTATAAACGTTAGACCATGGTCAAAAAATTAAATTATTATTAAAAAATTTGATCAAATTTTAGGCCCTTGTTTAAAATTGTTTGGAAGGTTTTGCACAAGTTCAATGAACTTTAGATCATGACCTAGAAATTGAACTATCTACAAAAATCATAACCAAACTTTAGAGTATGGTATAACGTTGTCTGTAAGGTTAAATTCACATATGTTCAATTGGTAACTTTAGACCACGGTCCCTAAGTTGATTGAGTTATATTTTAGTATAAGCTTTAAATTTATAGTCCATAGTTGAATGTGGTAGGTTAGCTTCATTTCTATTTAACTCCAATAGGAAAGTTACGAAGCAAGTGTAGTTTTAACACACTATATTCCAGTGTAATTCAAATGATGCATCAAATACATTCCAGTCCTCCTCCGTCAATATGAGCTAACCAACAAGCACAATCTCATCTCCACCATTAATATTATCATTTGAAGCAACTAATTCCATCGTCATGAACACTAGCCAAGCAACCCTATTTTGATGCCTCTATCCATTACAACCATTATTCAACCACAGCTCACCATCAACCACTTACATCTTCACCAAAACTAAATCACCACAAGAAATTGACCTTGTCATTATCAACCGTCAACAATTTCAAGTCTACCAACAACAACTCCTTACTCACCATTGCTCCACCAAGGCTCCTAGTACTTAGTGGTTGTGATGGTATTTTTCTATTTTTTCTTTGTTTTTAGATTTGTAAAGGGAGGCGGTGTCGTTAAAAATGGGCCTATTGGTAGCATTGGGAGGTGTTGTTTTAGACTACACTTACACACAAGAAGGGGGTTGAGTTGTATCTTGCCTGATTTTCGTGTCTTCAAAGAATCTGGTTCTTTGTACTATTTGAACAGACACAAACCAAAATAATTATGGTAAAGTAAATAATACCGAGATTCTTATGTGAAAAAACTCCTTGCTCAAGAGAGTAAGAACTACGACCTACCTAGTAGGATTTTCTTCCAATCTCCACTAACTCAAAAGAGCTACTTTAGGTTACAACTCTATAACCAATGGGACTAACTCTAGTAACATAACTCTTACAATCAACGCAATTGTAGCAACCCCTTCCCAAACTAACTCTAGCTGAGAAAGCTTTCAAAAATAATGTTTGAACAATAACCTACTATTACATTTATATGAAAGCAGATAAGTTACAATTCAGAACACTAGACTCAGCCTAACAACTAAAGAACACGAGCATCTTCATCTTCAAGAACTGGTTCTTCAGTTGATTGAGTTGAATCTTTAGAAGTACCCCCTTTCTTTGCTTTTTATTCTTAGAAGTATTCTCAGGATTTCTCTTAATAGTAGTACATTTGAAGTGCGGAAAAATGTCTTCTTTTATAGGTTCATGGTTGACCGAAATTTTTCTTCAATTAATGC
The DNA here is from genome assembly GCA_005239525.1 of Nicotiana knightiana. Classification (NCBI taxonomy): domain Eukaryota; kingdom Viridiplantae; phylum Streptophyta; class Magnoliopsida; order Solanales; family Solanaceae; genus Nicotiana; species Nicotiana knightiana. The sequence goes on from ML403165.1 coordinate 56,467, forward strand.
TCTAAAACCTAGAATATTACGGCTAAGGAAAGCCTCTACTATTTAGACTTGGTTTCCTTATTTGTTTCCAACTTTACAACCTTCTTTCTTCACACAAGTATTTCTCATAAATACACATTCCTTTTAATACACGAAGTCCTCCAAGACGGGTATTCCTTTTAATACACGAACATGATCTTATGGGAATCCCTACTCGCATGGGAATGCTAGACTTTCGCGTCTGACTCGCTTTCTTTCGCTGACCTACTGCAAACCTGGTTCACTTGACCTTCATCTTTTTTATCTGCACAATAGTATAGCAACACACAAACCTGGAACACTCCTGGTTCTCAGATAAAATTTATTAATCATCAAACATAATACATGCTCAGCTCAACAAATTCCCCATTTTTTGATGATAACAAACCCATGTGCAAATCAGTCAGAAACTTGCTCGATTTTTCATCAATCTTCAGCGTAAGAACCAGTTTCATTTACAACACTCTTATTCAAGTTGTCTATGTTAGCACAAGTTTAAGGGACTCGCCTTCCATTCATCGCAACCCTGAAGATAGCTAGGCATAATTCATTATAGAACCTGCAAATAGACAACTCAGAGTGTTTTCTTTTATTAGTCCACGTGACATTCAAGAGGTTTATAGATTAAGCACATACTTAACTTCCCCCTTTTAGCATCGCCAAAAAAAAAATAAGTCAGTAAGGTCAATAAGAGAATTTAGTAATGTAAAACTCGTGGTTGTTGGGACTAGACTAACATGTACATATCACCAGGAGCATACATGAGTAAGCAAGTAAAAAGTTAGCCCAAACACATAATTTTGCCAAAATTCGGGAAATTTTATTAATTTCTCATAATTCATCCTATGTACCACATTAAGCCCAAAATGGCCCAAATAAAAAGACGGTTGAACAAATACGTCAAACTGCCAACAACATTCAAACACAAAAAACAACAAATCTAGACATCACTCATAGAGGGGGTGCAGGACAAAGGACTGGCTAAGAGCAAGGGGACCTAAGAGGACTGAGGGCCAGATTCTTTGATGGAAGAGGATTTTCCGTGGATAATCCCCAGAAGCCTATCAATTCTAGAAGTAGAGGTTTCCTGCACTTTCATCGTTTCCTCATTCAGCCTCATATTTTCCTCCTTCAGTGAGGTAATGTCTTCCTCCGACTTTTACTTTTCATTTTCCTTTGTGGAAGCAATCAATTCCTCCAGTAGGTTAATGACCATACTCTTGCTTTTGGTTCCAGGTGGTCGAGCAACACAGTCACATTCCCTCAGGGCCTCCTCGTCAAGCATGTCTTTCTTCGTTCCCTTTTTAGGACCTTTGAGGGAAAGCTTAAAGTGCTCAAACACCCTAGTTAACAGAAATCCATAGGGCAGAGCATGAGTACCTGTTTCCTGATCAGCAACCCTTGCCATGTGTTTCAACATCAGATTTGGGAGGTTGATTGGTCTGTTATTATCAAGGACCTCCATCATTGCCAAATCCAATTAGGTCGCTGTATATATCTTTTTAAACGAGGCAACAAGCATTTATTCACAAACTCGAACAACAACTTGTGAACCAGTTCAATCTCCCCATTTCCTACCTTCCTAGCAGTCCGTTTCTCCCTCTTCTGAGTGTACTTGTTGGCCAAGTACATGGCATCTTCTTTTTTCCCCAACTCAGGCCACTCACACTTCATGTAAATGTCAAAACCTTCCACTGGAGCATTCATAATTTCTCCGAGAATCTTAGCATCAAGAACCATGTCCACTCTCCTGACTTCAGTATTGACTGTGTCATTCTCCAGCACTTTGAAGTTCTTGTAAAATGAAGCATTATTTCACCATATATGACTAGGAGTGGGCAAAGAAACAAGTGCGTCCACCCTTGGACCTCCAACTTCTCCATCAAGTTCTTCATTGCAAACAAGTTCACCACAACATGGCCAATTACCACACCCTTCAACATTATCAACCCAGCAAACTACTCCTCTTTGCTAACAATACCAATTTTTCTCATAACCTGTTTCCTGCGTTTGGAACTGATTCCCTTCTCTTCTGGTTTAGAGACTGCAACCTTTCTCTTTTTGGCATATTTTTCCTTGGGAGTAGCTGAAGTTGACTCCTCCTTCTTCTTCCTTTTTTTTTTGAAGAAGGACTTCCTCCTCCTCCCCTTCTTCTTCCTCCTCTTCTCTGCTCACTAGATCAACTTCCTCCATATTTGGCTCATCAATTAATCTAAATGTTACACCCTATAATTTCATATTGGAATATTTTAAGTTATTTGAATTATATAATATTCGTATATTAAGTTTTGAAATCAAATAAGTTATAAAACAAAAGTCAACAAAAGTTGTCGCAAGATACAATCATAATCTTACTGAAATTTTGGTCTAATGTCACTGAGCTTTTCTCTAAATATATTTGGATTTATATGAGATCCACAAACCAAATTGAATCTCTACGAGTCTAGTTTTCTACATATTAAACCATTCGTCAATATAATATTGGAGTAGAGAGATATTCGTATTTTTATGAGACTATGAAAGTAGCCCCTATGGGACCCACTTGGTCGGTGGCCGACCTTCACCTATTTTTATCTCATTTTTGGGATGATATTTTCTAATTTTTTGACCATCCTCACACTTTCCTAACCGTCCCAAATAGTTCCCCCATGGATCTAAACAAATTCCAAAAGAAATATTTCATAATCCAACATCAAAGTTAGCCAAAGGTGGAGAATAACACCTCTATGGTTTTGTGATGTGAAGAAGGATGATGGTAATATAAGTTAACATTTTGGTTGTGTTTAAGGTTAATATCATGTTTTTCATGGTGTTGGAGGGAAAGATTACCAGATAAAGTGAATTGATGAAGGAAACATATGAAACTATGAATTGGAAGTGAAGGTTGAAATGCTAGTGCATATAGGGCTGTTTTGAAAGGTTTTTGAGCTAGTTTTCGGCTGGTTCTTTATGTTGTATATTTTATGAGTTATTTTTTATGTTGTTCCTATTAATTTGTTGATGGTTTTTTTTTTATGTAAGTGGAATTTTATAGGAGAAATATTGTCCGATTTTTTATAAGTGACCTACTAGCTTAGAAACATGTTTGTAAGTCCTTCTATGGCATTAACTACAAGTTTTACTGTTTTATTGTAGATTGAAGTCTTCAGGAAGTTATACGTTGAGTCCTTAAGTAAACAAAAAAGGTATGTTAAGTCTCACTCTTTCTTTATTTTGACATGATCTACAAAGAACGTAACTATAACTGCAATACTTCAAAAAGAACTTTATTCTCAAGATTAAAGTTCGTGAACCTCATTGTTTCATATTGTTCTAGTTCATGATTCTTATTGTTCTTTATCGGGATCCCTTCCCCCTTTGATAGCCTTTGAATCTTATGTCTTCTTATGATTGTTGTTGACTCTTGGAAAATTGATACAAACATAGTTACATAATGATAATCGAAGGATAACAACTTTGAGTCGCTCCGATCAGATCCATAAGGCCCTTTAGATTCATTGCTTGCATTGCACTTATATATATGTATCTGATTTACTCTACCGAGTCGTGCTATAATTGGTCGGCTATGACGCCTATTGTGCAATCATTGATCAATTGGGTATTACCAAGCCCTTTTTGACCGGGTACGACCGAGTCCTCTTTGAGGTTGGGTATGTTATGAGATATTACCGAGTCTTTTTCAAGGCCGGGTATGATTGTGTCCTCTTCGAGGACGGGTGCGTTATGATATGACATGATATGCCCCAAAGAGTGGTTTGATACTATATTATATGTCCCCGTTTAGTGGCTTGGTTTTTACAGACATGCATACATATCCATGGTTGTGACAGTATGCCCTCAGAGGCTTGTTAGGAGTTTCAGGTTGGCTTCTGTACTCTTCTTTTGTATTTCATCTTTTATTTATGTGCTTTACTTTTCTTACATATTCAGTTCATCTTTCGTACTGGCGACCCCTTGTTGGGGCGTTGCGTTTCATGCCCACAGATAGCGATTTATATGATACTTTCATAATAGGTGACTCAACTCAACTGAAGGTTGTCATGCTCCTTTCTTCCGGAGCTGTCTAGTGAACTGGTAGGTATGATGGTTGCTGATATATGTACATTGTTGAGTATAGCGGGGCCCTGTCCCGACCTTATGATATTTATGTACAGATTAGAGACTTGTAGATAGATGTTATGTGTATTGATTGATGGTCATGGAGGCCTTGTAGGCTAGCATGTCTCATGTATATAAACTTGTATATCATTTTGGGGTCGTTCTTTGTCGATTACTCTTTATGTTTTATTTATATTGTATCATGGCGGCCTTACAGCCCACTAATGGATGTTAGTTATGCTTTTAATGTACTTTGTGGTGGTACTCGATAAGTAACATCCGGGTGCGTATTGCGGCCCTCCGGTTTGAGTCGTGACATTGAACCCCTCTCTTTCTTTCTTCTTTTTCTTGATCTTCTATGGGGTTTTCTCAAGCGCTGCCTTAATTTTCCCTCTTATTACAAGTGTTCTTCCCTCTAAATTGATAGACGCAAGAGGTATGACTGCTTTTTTTATGAAAGCCTTCACCCTGTGGGGATGGTTTTCTCCTCAGCATGTTTTCTCTCATTCCCATGTCAATCAAGTTTACCAGGGCCTCATCATCACTACTCTCTTTCCCAACTTTTGCTTCTCCTTCCTTTCCCTCTTCTTCCTCATTGTTAGTCCAATTATATGATTCAGATTTTTCTGGGTCAGCGTTCAAAGGACTAGGTTCTTGAACCTGACATGCCTCTTCCCTAGTCACCTCTTCAACATCTCCTACTACAATATGTTATCCTTCACCAGCAGAAGAACCTAGTTTTTGTCCACGGGCTTCTTGTGCTTCTACTCCATCACTAACACTCTCCCTAGTTCTCCCATTATCTCTTCCTGTTTTTCCTTACTCACATCATCAGCAACTTCATCACCTTATTTTTCTATTACCAACTCACTAGCCTCCACTACATCGATATGAATCCTAACATCCCATTCCTTATTCGATTTCTCACCGGCAACTTTTATGCATGTACAGTACCAACTTTTTGTTCACATTTAATGTTTGCTTCTCCCTTAATTTTTGGCTCCTCCACAAATCGGTTTCCACCCTCAGATCCTTCAATCTCCTCTTCATCAGAATAATCAACCAATCTAACAAAAGACTTTGAGGCTTGTGGTGGGGTAGATTGTTCTTAGACATATTCAACTTGGGTGGTTGTGGAAACAAGTGCAATTAGGTTAGGGTTAAGGTTAGGGTTTTTGATAGGAATTTTGGAGGCAATGTTTCTAGGTGAGTTCATCATTGCAGTGTGATTCTAAAATAAGAAAAGAACTAGGGTTTTCTTTATGTTTAAAATTGGGAATTTCTCCTACATGTTTTGATCATGTTAAAGGGGAATGAAGATAAGAGAGGGTTTTATAGAGAATGACTTGATAATTTTTAGCCTTGAGTTTTCCTTTTAATTGATCCTAAGCCGGTTCAAAATGGGAGATAAGGGGTAAGTATCACATTTCACAATTTGAAAAGTGGCAGTTAGGTGATTTAATTGAGAGACAGAGACGTGTGCAGATTGTTTAGGAAATTGATCCTGGTTGCACGCGAATTGGAGTCAATCATGATTACCCTATGACTTGACCATTTTGGCACCTGATCCACTTTTAACTTCCTAGGATTAGAGAGGCTGGTTCATGGAATACAAGCAGAGTGAGTGGGAACCTGGTGATGTGGAAGTTTAACAATTAAGTACAATAATCAATTGGAGAGGGGGTACATACCTTGGTGTCAAACAATTAAGTTTTTTGACTTATTTCCTCAATCCTAGTTGTGAAAATTTTTCTTGTCCAGACTTTTTCCATTAGATTAATCATCCATGCCCTAAAGTCAATGTGATGCGTGCATACATGTTATATTATAAGATTGAGTGAGACATTAGTCAATGCATTTACTCATTGAACAAATTATTAAAACATAGACAATCATTTAGGGAAGTCAAGATGTTCTAGTCCATCTTGATTAAACCAAGCTCCAAACGGTTTCTTTCAAAGTGATCCATGCTCAAAGCTTTGATGAATACGTCAGAAATTTGATCTTCTGTCTTTCAAAACTCCATGGAGATATGACCTTTCTCAAGAAGTGGTGCCTCACATCCTTATGTTTGGTTCTCTTGTGGTGAATCGGGTTCTCAAAAATATTCATAGCACTTGTATTGTCACAAAAAATGAGGATCTTCTTAATCATCACCCACAGTCTTTCAGTTGTTGCTTGATCCATAGCAGTTGAACACAACATGATGCAACAACTACACACTCAGCTTCAACATGGATAGGGCTATTGAATTTTGTTTCTTATATGCCCATGAGATTAAGGACGGCCCAAGGAAGTGGGCCATTCCTGATGTAATCTTCCTGTCCACCAGATACCCAACATGGTCAGCATTTGCATATTCAATCAATTCGAAGGAGTCTCCAGTTTGGTACCAGAGAACTAGGTCTTGAGTACCCTTGAGGTATCTCAGGATTCTTTTAACTGCCTTCAAGTGCGATTCTTTTGGATCAGACTAGAATCTTGCACAAAACCCAACGTTGTACACAATATCAGGTCTACTTGCAGTCAAGTAGAGTAAGGAGCCAATCATACCCATGTACTTATTTTCATCAACAGGTGTACCAGGTTCATCCTTATCCAACCTGGTTACGGTAGTAATTGGAGTGTCAATTGTTTTAGCATGGTCCATATCAAACCTTTTGAGTAACTTCTTGATGTACTTCTGTTGGTGTATCATGGTTCCCTTTTCTGTTTGCTTGACTTGAAGCCCTAGGAAGAAGCCTAATTCTCCTATCATGCTCATTTCAAATTCACTTCCCATTAGTTCAGCAAATGCATTGCAAAGATATTCGTTTGTGGCTCCAAAAATGATTTCATCCACATATATTTGCAATTCAGCATGTTCTTTCCACTTTTTAGTAAACACAGTGTGTTATCAATTTTGCCTCATGAGAACCCATTCTCTAGGATACACTTTGATATTCTTTGCTACCATGCTCTTGGATCCTGTGTTAAACCATACAATGCCTTGTCCAGTTTGTACACATGATTTGGGAAGTCATGGCTTTCAAATCCTAGAGGTTGTTGCACAAACACTTCCTCTTTCAAGTACCCATTTAGGAAGGCACTCTTCATATCTATTTGATACAGTTTGAAACCCTTGTATGATACAAAGACAATGAGCATGTGTATTGCTTCCATTCTTGCCAAGAGGAGAAAATATTTCATCATAGTCAATCCCTTCTTCTTGATTGTAACCTTGTATAACCAATCTTTTTTTATTCCTAGTAATGTTTCCTTGATCATCTAGCTTATTCCTGAACACCCCACCTAGTTTCAATGATTATTTCGTTCTTTGTACTGGGAACCAGGTGCCAGACTTTGTTTCTCTCATACTGATTTAGTTCCTCATGTATATCTACGATCCATTTTGTATCTCCAAGAGCTTCTTTGATGTTCTTAGGCTCCGCCATGGATATGAAAGTTGAGAAAGCAATCATATTTTTGAATTTTGATCTTGTCACCATTCCAGAGTTAACTTGTGTATAAACATTTGTCAGAGGGTGGTAACTTAGATGTTTCCCCTAGTATGAGAACCTTGAATCCCAGTGTTTCATTCACGATTAGTAGTGGAACCAGGTACTACTCTTTCTTCTTGATTTTCTTGGGTTGTTCCCCCTATATGTGATACATCCTGAAAAAGTTTTGGAGGACATGGTTATTTATCCTATTCTGTAGCAACCTCTGGGAGTTCGTGGTTTGTCCGTTCCTCATTATTTTCATTCGGGCCAAACTCACCATTATCAGCAACTTGTGTACCTTCCTTAGCCGAAAGGTTAGATTTATCAAAGATTACATGAATAATTTCCTCAACACATTTTGCTGTTTTATTGTACAATTTATAAGCTTTACTATGTAGTGAGTAACCTAGAAAGACACCCTCATCTTTTTTAGCATCAAAATTTTTTAGAGCTTCTTTTCCATTGTTGTGTACAAAACACTTGCTTACAAAATCTCTTAGGTGGGTTACATTTGATTTTCTTACCTTAGGTAATTCACAAGAGGTCTTATCAATTATTGGCCTAATCATGCATCTATTTATGATGTAGCATGCAGTGTTCACAACTTCATCCCAAAAGGTCATAGGAAGACCACTACCGATTAACATAGTTCTGGCCATGTCTTCTAGAGTTCTATTTTTTCTTTCTACAACACCATTTTGTCGTAGTGTCATAGGATAAGAGAAATTATGATCTATACCATTTCCAACATATAACTCAAGGAAGTTAACATTTTCAAATTCAGTTCCATGGTCAAATCTAATGCAAGCTACATGACTGTTAATTTTTCTTTGTAGTTTCTTCACAAAAGTTACAAACATATCAAATGTTTCATCCTGGGTTGCCAAAAATATGGTCCATATTAATCAGGAATAATCATCAGTAATTACAAACACATACCTCTTTCCGCCTCTACTCTGAACCCTCATTGATCCACATAATACCATGGGAAGTAGTTCCACAGGTCAAGAGGTACTTACCACTTTCTTGGATTTGAATGATGATCTGACCTGCTTACCTTTAACACAAGTATCACTTACTTTATCTTCCCTAAATTTCGACTTGGCCGACCCAAGGACCAGGTCCTTGGAAATTAATTTGTTTAGCATAGAAAACTAACATGCTCTAGTCTTTTGTGCCATAGAAAAGAGTCAATTATCAAGTGCAATAAGACATGCAAGTTCATTTGCAGGTGAAGACATGATGTCATCTTTTCAAACATTTTTGTGTCTTTTCCCTTTGATAACCAAGTTTTTAGAGTTTTCATTTGTAACCATACAGTTTTAGAGATAAAGAGAACCCGGACTTTATCACGCATTTGAGATACACTCAACAAACTGTGCTTCAATCCCTAACATAATACGCATTATCAATAGTATAAGAGTGTGAATTACCAACGTTACCTATGCCAATTATATTTCCCTTTCTGCCATTTTCAAAGCCCACACTCCCTCCTTGACAGGCTCTTAGTGAGAGACAATTGTCTCTATTCCGGTCATGTGGAACGAACAAGCAATGACAACATACCACCAATTTTTGCTTCCTCTCACCTTAGCCTGCTAAACCATTCATGGGTTAGTTTTAGGAACCCATACAAGCTTGAACCCTTTCTTTGAGTAAAAGGATGAATAAAATTATTTTTAGTCTACCTTTGTAGTTTATTACCCTTTAGAAAAGGACCAGGTTTCACTACTTTCTTTTTATCGACATATGCAAACATTTTTTTAGCCTGCTTGGATTCTGGGCTAGCGTGTTCCTTTAAAGTTTCCACTATTTCCACGGTGAGTGCAAAGGCGGTAGTCAAGAATGTCTACATACTTGCTATATGTATTGTTATGGAGTCTTTGCCTTAGCATGTCCTAGACTCTTTTTGTTATTATTGTGGTTTTCATGCATCTTGAACATTATTTGGGAAGACCTGGTCCATTTCAAGTTCTTTTTTAATTCAAACTTGGAGCTATCTAGGTTTCTTGAAGTACTCTAGCCTTTTCAGATTCAACTGGAAGTTTGTTATCAGCTTCTTTTAGTTCACTTTCAAGTTTCTCCTGTATGTCAGTATCAAGTTCCTTACCTTTATTTGTAGCATTGAGCAGTTTGTTGTTCTCAATTTTGTGACGACCCAACCGGTCGTTTTGAACTTTAGCATTCTGTTAGGTGGTTTGAGACTTTGAGTAGCTTCATAATATGTATTATGACTTGTGCGTATGGTCGGTTTTGGTTTTTGAGCAGTTCGGGATGGATTTGAAAAAATAACTCTCGCTTTGGAAGCTTTAAGTTGGAAGAGTTGACCAAGGTTTGACTTTTGGATAAACAGATTCGGAAACAAATTTTGATGGTTTCGCTAGGTTCATATGATGATTTTGACTTGTACGTATGCTCGGATTTGGTTTTGGAGGTTCCAAAAAGAATTCGACACCATTTGTTGAAAGTTGGCAATTCGAGGAGCTTAAGACTTCATAAGTTTGTCCAAGAGTTGACTTTTATGTTATTGGAGTTCAATTATTGTTCCGAGACTTTGGATAGGTCTATATAGTTGAATTGAAATTGTGTGAAAATCTTGGAAGTAATCTGAAGTGTGTAAGTGTGATTCAAACACGCTTTTGAAAGAACGAAGATTTAACAACTTAACATAAATTCTATTTGGTTTGGGCCTCAACTCTTTGTTGTGATGTTCATGTGGCTGTTTTGAGCCTTTGAATAAATTTGGTTAATGTATTTTTACTTTTTGGTATGATTGGATGAGGTCCTGATGGGCACGAGTGTGTTTTGGATGATAGGCTGGGAGACTAGTTAAGTTAAAAATTTGGAGTTTGACCATGGTTAATATCGGGTCAATACAACCTATTTTTGGTGTTTCGGTACACGAACAGGTTCGTAGCATATTTTATGATTGAAATGCATATATGGTTTGTGTCCGGGATGTTCCAAATTCACTTTTTGGTGCTAAAACAAAGATTTTTCTATTGCTGATTTTTTTGGTGCAACAATTCCGAAAAGACCAATTACGTCCCTAAAATTTTCAGACTTCCTTTAAAACTACAAAAGACCATATCTCCCTTATTTAAGGACAAATTCGGTGATTCAAAAGGCAATTTTCGGTGGAACCTCACAAGGATTAAGTTGTGCTTATCAAACGTGAGTTTTGGGATTATCTAGCATCTGATTTGGGCCAGGACAACTTTTGTATTTTTACTTTTTTTGGGATTTAGTTATTTTCTCACAATGTTTTAGAGCTGGGGGAGAGGTAATTTTTTAGGGGGTTTTCATCTGCTTCATTGGGATAATATTATAACATGAATCTTTCATTGATTTTTGCTCTAAATCAAGGAATCTTAAAGAAGAAAAAGGGTTTTTACTTGAAAGATAAGAAAGTGGATTTTGGCTTACTAGAGTGACAAATGGAGATTTGAACCCCTATTTGGGGCTGGTTTTGGATGAAACTTGTATATTTGGACTCTTATTAGATTGTATTTCGGAATTTGTGAGTTTTGTCTCGTTTTGGGGTGCGTGCCTGGGTTGACTTTTTGCTTGCCTTTGTGTATTTGCATAAAGATCAAAGGTTTATTGTTTGGGATTAACTCTGATGGCGTTGTTTGATGTTACTCAGATTTTTATTCTATATTTGGGTCGTTGCGAGGTAGATTCGTCCAGGAAGGCGTTTTTAGAGTATTGTTTTGGCTTTTTTGAGGTAAGTGTCTTGACCAGCTTTGGTTGAGAGAATTTTTCCTACTAATTGGTATTATTTGCTACATACGAGGGTGATGTATATATGAGGTGACGAACGTATATACATATGCCATGGGTATTCATGCTCGGGGTAGGTTATAACTTACTTTATGCCTTATTTGGTTGTGTGTTTTCCTTGATTCAATGTATTATTTAATTAATCGACTACGTGAGTATGATAAACTATGCTAGAGGAATGTAGAGGCTATTGGTACCTTATTTTGAACACAATGAGCAAATCTTGAGATTTATTCTACGTTCTCGATCGAAATCCTCCCCCTCAACTCCTTCTGAGCATCGGTAGCATCTGTAAGACGGTGCCCATTCCCTTTGGTGTATTTTCCAACGTCTCGCAAATGGATTTCCGGACCAAGAACAGTTTTGGCTACGTTTTTTCCAGTATCACAACGAGGCATTAGGAAATCACTCAAGAACTTCAAGTGGGAAGATATTAAGACTCCCACGGGGATTTTCTTCAAAAATACAACATATATGTGAAGTTACTTGGACTCGGATTCTGGGAAAAGAAGAATTGGTGAAGCATTTCCCAACATCGAGATTTATCTGTGATAGGAGGGAATATCTTCGAGTTATCTTCTCTCGCCAAGGAATGGCCCGACCGGCTCTATAGATAGCTACATCTCCTTCAGATGGAGGGATCTCCACTTGCACCGCTTTCTCCCAACAGCAATCAACCTTCACCTTTTCAATATCGATCATCGGACCAGCATATCGAGGTGAGGGCTCGCATCGGCCCGCTGCCGATGAAGATTTATCAGCCTCAAGATCAGATGATGTTTCATAGGGTCCGAGGAGGCACTCTTCAACGCGAGGGGTAACTGTCGTTTCACTCTTAAAAGAGCGTGAAGAAGAAGGGGGTTTATCTTTTTGAGGGACCGTTTTGGAAGTTTTGACCATGACTGTGTTAACATTTCAGAATAAGAAGAAGAAAATTGGCGAAGAGATGAAAGCGAAAGCTGCTAAGTAGAGGTTTAAAGATGTTGCAAAGGGTGAAAATTTGAAAAAGAAGGGTTGGAATATTTATAAAGGCTTTTCCAAGCGTGTTAGAGAAGTTGAAAGGGAGGCAATAGCGGTTCAGGGGCTTTTCGAGAAACATGCTCCGTGCAACCTTTCTGTCATATCAGTTGATAACCTCACGTGACTGACGTCATGATGGAGATATCAGAGAGCCAAGAATTCAAGGTCGTTCCTTATCATTTCATTCTAATAAACGGGGGGACTATATGTATACGTCTAAAATCGTAGAGTCCGATTTTACAATCGTTTCGACGCTTAGAAGGCTCGAAGGCCCGGATTTTGGAATCAAGGGGCATATCGAAGGTCCTCGACCTCAAGGAGGTGTATATCATATATCCTCGACCTCGAGGCAGTGCAAATCGAAGGTCAACATAGAAAGGCGGGAAATTCCCAAGGGGCACGTGGTTAAAGCTGACAAAATACACAAAAATAGTACAAGCTCGTACCGTGGTATTAAATGGTCGTACCAGCCATATCTCTTTGCATTAATTACACAGGTGCTATGTTGGAATTCCCCCTCATATATAAAGGGTACCCTTGTCACTTTGTAACAAACATGATATTCAATACAAGAATAAGAACATCCTCTTCTCTCTAACTAAAACATTCTCTACAATTGCTTCATTAACTTATTGCTTCTCATTTATTGTGTTCTTAAATTATTCTTCATTTACTACTTGTTATTTATCATAAGTAGGTCATTCTTAAGGCCTTCAACACTGTTATACTGTTATCGACAGCCCCTAGTCAAGCTTCTAAAGCTCGACCCCGAGGCCTTTCCAACCACCCTCGAGACTGGTCTCCCCATAACCTGGTTTGCATAATTTTGTTCCTTTCGGTCTTGTTTCATTTTTCTCACTTCATACTCAGCATTTACTGCCTAAACAACCGGTATTAAAATAGATCACATATTTGTAAAACCACATAATCAAATGTAATTGTAATTACCATTTTTAAGGTAAACACTCCAAAAGACTGACAATATATCCTGGTTTCATATATTCCATCTTTCTTGTGATCGAGACACTCTATCATTTCTGTGGTTCCATGTTTCCTTAATTTTGATCTCCAATCATTGAAGTCTGGAATAAAATAAATATCGTCTAGTGTCCTTTCACTACCATCCAACACACTATTAACCTTCTTAAGGAGTAAACCTACTTTCTCCGAGTTCCAAACAATAGGTACCCTATAGATCCACCGGGCAACACTGATGAATTCGCTGAAAAAATAATAATTTAACCAAGTCAAAAGTAATAGTCAAATTTACCTAAAACAAAAACAAAGAATCCACTAATATACCTGGAAACTTGAGCAAATCCAAAGTCTTCATAAAACAAGTAATCACAAGTCTGAATTAAATAGACCATCCACCCCTTGTGCTTCACTGTCATCTTCAAGGAGAAAATTGGATAATCGGACTTTACCGTCTAACCTGAACATTACCCCTTCGTTATTCACATTCCCATGGGGTATCCCAACTACATCCATGGCTTCCAACGCCACAGCTATTTGACTGCCAGATGAAAAAATGAAAAGTATAAGACAGTGAAAGAACAAGTTTGAATGGGAGTTACAGCGCAAAAAACGTAAAAACAACTCACTAGAGAACTCTTTGAAAGTCCTTTCCAAATCCCACACATACTCCCTTTTTATAACTCCACATTTTTTGGTTTGGCTTATTCAATAATCTCTCCAAAGTGGTAAGTGGTTCAACAAAGGCCAGCGACCCTGATTCACCTCTACGGACCAAATTATCATTATCCTTGCACGATGTAAAGCCTTTACAGATGAAAGGGCAGCCAGTTAAAAGGCACAATTGGTGGATGTATCTTCTGGCTTTGTTGGAGTCGCGATAAGATACCACACAATGTCTCTGTTATGAATGAGAAAGGTTTGGCTAATAATTGGGAAGACATGGTGGACCAAGGAGCTAATGTGGATAATAGAGGCAGAGGTCAAAGAATTAAAAAGCCAAATTGGAGACTTGGTGACTATGTTGTGAACCATGGTTAGAGGATATTAGTGGAGTGGGGGACAAGGAATATGGTGGTTATATAAATAGCAGAGTCTTGGACGTATTAGCTAGGCTGAATGTTATGAATACTCTGTACCTTTATCACCCCAAATTCTTTTGATATCTCATCCCTTTCTTCTAGTGTCTCATCCCCTTCTATTTAATGTTCTATTCTTAGTTTTTCCCTGTAGCTTCCAGTTATTAATAAAAACAAGTTTTATTGTTGTCATGAACCTCTAAGTTTATCAATTTTTACTTCATTGGTGCTTTCATTAATGTTCCAATGGTAGACACACGACTTAAGGTCTTGGAAGACGGCCAAAGCGGATTAGCCCGTGAGGTATCAAATATCAAAACTGCTATGGATAATCAAAACAAACTGATGCAGGAGCTCCTCTCACAAATTTCCAATATTGGTGCTCGTATGCATTGATACTGTGGGTGAGCCTTCACAACAGCACCCTTCGGAGGTTGTCATTTCGAAGGGATGTGGAACAAGTGGTCCAATGTCTCTACGACACAAACCAGCTGTTGTTGAGCTCTATCGTTTAAGTGGTGATAACCCTAATGACTGGATTTTTTATGAGACCAGGTATTTTGTTCTATTCTATCCTCATGGAGCATCGTTTGAACATCGCATCCTTTTATCTTGACGGAGAAGCTCGGGCTTGGTACCGGTGGATGCACCATAACAAGCAGTTGGTAGGTTGGGATGATTTCTCTGAGAAGCTGATTCGCTATTTCCCACAAAAGACTCTACAATCACCTGAAGGTCGCCTTTCTAAGCTTCACCAGACTTCACCAGTGGCAGAGTTCCGCTCCCGTTTTGAGATTTTGTCTAACGAGACAGAGGAGATATCAGACTCATGGTTGGTTCACTTCTTCACTTCGGGCCTTAATTTAGATATTCAGACTAATTTGTTAATCCAACAGCCCAAAACATTGGAAGAGGCAATGAGTTTAGCCCATCTCCATGAGCAACGCATTGAGTTGGAGAGGGGGCCCAATAGACCTATCTTGGGTAATACTCAACCTCTCCTTCCAACCCCTTCTAAATTTCCACTCACTCAAACACGGTCTACCCCTAGTGTTAACACTGCAGCTTCTGGAAAAATTCCTTTTAAACGTCTCTCTCCAATCGAGCTCCGACAACGCCCTAAAAAGGGTTTATGCTACCACTACGACGAAAAATACACTCCAAACCACAAGTGTAAAAACCTAACCCAACTCCTTCTTTTCAATAATGAGCCAAAACCCCAATCTTGTTTTCCAGACCCCATTGACTCCGATGAGATTCCTTCAGAGGAGTTCATAAACTTGGAACTTCAGGACCATTCTGCTATTTCCTATCATGCGTTGGCAGGAGGACATTCTGGTTCCACTCTTCGATTTAAGGGCCATGTGAGTGGCTCACCGGTTCAGGTGTTGGTGGATGGAGGCAGTACATACAATTTTGTGCAAACCAGGGCCACAAAGTTTCTCAATTTCACTATTACTGTTATTCCTCATTTCTATGTTGTTGTGGGTAGTGGGCAAAGCCTAATTTGTTAAGGGCTAGTGCCTCAAGTAACCCTTACAGTCCAGGGATCTGAACTTATTCTGGATTTGTATGTCCTACTCATGCATGGGGCGGACATTGTTTTGGGTGTGTCGTGGCTAGCCTCCTTGGGGCCTGTAATGACAGATTATGCTAGTCGAGTTTTTTAATTCACACTCAAGGATAAAAGGGTTCGTTGGATAGCCGACCCTACCTTGGATGTGCAACAAGTACAATTACAGACATTGCATCGTTATTCCGCGACTGAGGTAGCAGCATCTTATTTTTTCCTAATGATGGTTCAAGAGGGAATCACCTCAGATTTAGATCATCCCCGGGATTTGTCTAACATTCTTGACAACTTTGTTGATGTATTTAAAAAACCACAAGGGTTTCCTCCACCTCGCCAAAAAGATCATTCAACTCCACTAATCCCAAATGTCGGTCCAGTTAATGTGAAGCCTTATCGATACCCCTATTTTCAAAAACAAGTCATGGAACAACTGGTGTCCGATATGTTGTCTAAGGGTATAATCGGCCAAAGTACTAGCCCGTTCTCTTCTCCAGTGTTGCTAGTTCGAAAGAAGGATGGTACTTGGCGATTTTGTGTTAATTATAGAGCTTTAAATGCGATCACAGTCCGGGATCAGTTTCCTATTCCCTCTATTGATAAATTGTTCGATGAGCTGCACGGAGCCAAATTCTTTTCCAAACTATATTTATTATCGGGGTATCATCAGATACGAGTTAAGCCAGAAGATGTGGCGAAAACAGCTTTTCGTACCCACGATGGGCATTACGAGTTCTTAGTCATGCCATTTGGGTTGTCAAATGCTCTGTCAACGTTCCAAGCTACAATGAAGGAGATATTCAGACCACACTTGCGTCGTTTGGTTCTAGTTTTCTTCGACGACATCTTGGTCTATAGCACATCTTGGGAGTCCCATCTACTACATTTGGAGCAAGTTCTGCGTCTGCTTCGCTCAAATCACCTAGTGGACAAAAGATCAAAATGCTTGTTTGGGAAAACTCAGGTGGACTACTTAGGTCACATGATTTTTGCCGAAGGGCTGGCTGTGGATCCATCCAAAATTCAGGTGATACAATCTTGGCCCACGCCCAAGTCCGTTAAGGATGGTAGAAGCTTTTTAGGCCTCGCATGATACTTTTGTCGCTTCATTAAGCATTATGCGGCCTTAACCAGCCCACTAACAGATCTCCTGCGCAAGGACTCATTTCTTTGGACTACCCAAACCCAATCAGCCTTTGAGGATTTAAAAGGTCGCTTAAGTTCCACTCCAGTATTGGCCCTACCTAATTTCAAAGAAGAGTTCACCTTAGAGACAGATGCTTCGGGACTAGCCATAGGCGCTGTATTGTCTCAAAATGGTCACCCAATTGCATACTACAGCCAGAAGCTTTGTCCAAAAATGAAACAAGCTTCCACTTATCATCGAGAGATGTTTACAATCACGCAAGCAGTCTCCAAATGGAGGCAATATTTATTGGGAAGATGATTTACTATCTTTACGGATCAGCATTCGTTGCACAATCTCAGGGACCAAGTCACTCAAACCCCTGAACAACAAAAATGGTTGACCAAGTTGGTGGGTTATGATTTCGACATTGTATATAAGCCAGGAAGAAGTAACAAGGCTGCAGATGCATTATCCCGACCTCCTGAAGCCTCATGGCCATTTCAACCAGAACTTTCGATTTCGTGGATGAATTATGTTTGGAAAATAAAGAGCATCCCGAGTTACTTTCCATTAAAAGTGGCCTTGATAATGATCCTACAACATATCCAGATTTTTCCTTCAGGGAAGGATTGTTGTTTTTTCGAGGTAGATTGGTTCTTCCTTCCGATTCTTCCCTTAAGCAGTACTTATTGCAAGAATTTCACAATTCATGGTGGGGGGACATGCCGATGTAGCCAGAACTTTCCACCGGCTATATTCTAATTTTTATTGGAAGCACATGAGTAAGGATGTGAGTACACATATTGCAGCATGTCAAGTTTGTCAACAAATGAAGGATATTTTCAAATACCCGGCTGGACTGCTTCAAACATTACCGATTCTTTCCATGGTTTTCGAGGAGATAGCTATGGATTTCATTACTAGTCTCCCTAGTTCGAAGGGTAAATCAACTATAATGACTGTCGTGGATCGACTTTCTAAATATCGCCACGTCATTGCTCTTCCATCTTCATTTTCAGAAATTTCTGTTGCTAGTGTGTTTGTCGGCGACATTATCAGGCTCCATGGACCACCCCGGGTCATAGTCAGTGATTGAGATGCTAGGTTCCTTCAATCCTTTTGGAAGGAAATCAATCGCCTTCAAGGAACTACTTTGTCCATGAGTACCGCCTACCACCCACAAACGGATGGTCAATCCGAGGCCCTTAACAAGTGCATGAGCAATACCTTCATTTTTTTATTGCTGATAGTCCCCATGATTGGGTCCAAGTACTGCCTTGGGCTGAGTTTTAGTATAATACAGCATATCAGACTTCAGCAGGAATGACTCCATTTCAGGCCCTATATGGTAGAGAGCCACCCAATCTACTTCGTTATATCTTGGGAAGCTCCTATGATGATTTAGTGGAGAAGTATATACTTAGCGAGATGAAGTGCTGGATAATTTGAAGTCTAATTTTCTTAAGGCTCAACATCAAATGAAGTTAGTGGCGGACAAGAAACGCACTGATGCACAGTTTTAGGACGGTGACTGGGAATATGTCAAGCTCAAACCGTATCGCCAGGTCTCAATGAGACTCCAACACCATCATAAATTGGGCAGAAAGTATGTTGGACCCTTTAAGGTCGTTAAGAGGATCAGAAATGTGGCTTACAAATTAGACTTGCCAGATTCTACTCTCATCCATTTTGTTTTCCATATATTGTTGCTCAAGAGGTGTGTAGGACAACCTGATCAACAAGTCATTCCCTTGTTTCCTCAAGAACCGGAATCTGCAGCTGATGCAAACCTTGAGGACAAGGTTTTAAATTCAGAAGGAGGTGATGTTATGAATGAGAAAGGGTTGGCTAATAATTGGGAAGACATGATGGACGAAGGAGCTAATGTGGATAATAGAGGCGGAGGTCAAAGAATTAAAAAGCCAAATTGCAGACTTGGTGACTATATTGTGAACCATGGTTAGAGGATAGGGGTTAATTAGTGGAGTGGGGGACAAGGAATCTGGTGGTTATATAAATGGTAGAGTCTTGGACGTATTAGCTAGGCTGAATGTTATGAATACTCTGTACCTTTCTCACACCAAATTCTTCTGACATCTCATCTTCTAATGTTTCATCCCCTTCTATTTAATGTTCTATTGTTAGTTTTTCCCTGTAGCTTCCAGTTATTAATGAAAACAAGTTTTATTGTTGCTGTGAACCTCTAAGTTTATCAGCTTTTACTTCAGTCTCTCCCTGACTTCACCATCAAGGTACGTCGTACACTCCTAACAACTTTTCCCAAGTTTCTTTACGAGCTCAAACTCAAAGCTTACTGAGGATCGTTCCGCATCATGAGCTATGTTTACAGGAAGCCAAAAAAATAAGAATTACCATGGAAGGACCTGGCAATCATGCTAACTTTAAAATGTACGAAATGTTCTATCATTTAACTAAAATTCTCGCCAGTATTCATGGACAAGTGAGAGAGCTTTCATGAATACAAAGAAGTAATCCTGAGGCACACATACATATACAGACAACATAGTTCACTCCTTATACCAGATATGATGAAGGAGCACATCTATGTAACTGAGAGCACAGATGCTTGAAATACCTCGTTCCTTTCTTTTACAGGAAGCTCGTCTAACACCCTTATCCTTCTCACTACTTTCCTTGAAAAACGAGTATTGAAAGAAAAAGGTACTTTTTTTTATTAAACTCAAATTGTATTAATCAAAAGTATATATGTACATAGTCGTGTAACTGCTGACCAGCTACAATCCAGTATCTGTAGACTCATCCTAGATTACAATTGCATTGTTCCTACTAACCAACTAGGCATTGCTGCTAATCAAAAGAAAAAACTAAATAGTTCATTACATAAACAACTAAGCAAATCTGTCTAAACTATGTAATGTCTGCTGCCACTTAGGTTGTCTTCTGCCTCTTGTGTGCACATGTAGGAAAATTTCTCTGCATATTCTGTGTTCCTCAAAGATACTTTGCTGGAAACGAATCATGTTCCTCTCCCTCCATATACTATATATGAGCATAGCAAACACATAGCTAGTGATGGCAGCTTTTCCTGACTTCTTTCTAGCCATCCTGCTTTCCCAAGTAAGCTCCTCTTTCCATCCCTTTATGCTCATTTTCATGCCTAGCCATAACAGTAATCTGGTCCAAACTCTGTTGGTGACTGGGCATTCAAAAAAATAGATGTTGTAGTGTTTCAGTAGCAGCTTTGCAAAATACACAATCCTGTGGCACCTGTATTCCAATTCTACTTAATTTATCCACAGTAGATAGTCTTTCATGTGCAACCAACCATAGTATGAATTTGAATCTGGGATGAATGTTTATCTGCATAAATATGATTTTCCAATGGACTTTCTGATACGGGGGCATCAATATAAGATAGGTCTGCTTTATTGAGAATTGGTCATGCACCTGTAGTATCTTAAGTCGACCACACAAGGACCCCTGCATAGGCTGCCTCTTCAGGTCTTCCTTTGTCTCAATGGTTTCCCTGATTACCCAAGTTGCATTCTTAGGTGTAGGCATGTGTTCTAAATCCTACTTTTTGATATAGTAATTGTGGACCCATTTTATCCACAGACAGTCCTTTTCATTGCAACTGCCCATAATTGTTTCATCACAACAGCCTTGTTCCAACTGAATAAGTTGATGACATTCAATCCCCCCGCAGAAGTAGGCCTACATATCTGTTCTCAAGCTATTAGAGATTTCTTTGTGATAGTTTCTTCTCTTGTCCATAAGAAAGTTCTGCAAACTGCATCTATCATCTTCATGACTTTCTTAAGGAGTATGAATATTTGAGCCCAGTATGTTTGAATGCCAAACAATACATACTTTATCAGTTGAAGCCTGCCATAATAACATAGTAGCCTTGCATACTAACACCTTACTCTATCTGTTATCTTCTCAATTAGGGGCAAACATTGCTGCACAGTTAGTTTTTTGGATGATAGTGGCACTCTTAAGTATCTGAAAGGGATAGTACCCTCCTCAAAACCCAATATACTCAGGATAGCCTGCTTTTCATTTGCATCAACCCTTGCCATGTAAATAAAGCTTTTGTCCTTGTTTGTTTGTAATCCAGAAGCTGCAGAGAATTCCTGAAACACCCCTTGAACTAACTTGGTGGATTCAATGTCTGCCCTACAGAACATGAGCAAATCATCTGCAAAGCAGATGTGTATTATGCCCAGTTTCCTGCATCTAGGATGGAAATTAAAGTCTCCATTCTCTGCTAGTAGCATCATTTCCCTATTCAAATACTCCATAGCAATTACAAAGAGGTAAGGGGACACAGGATCCCCTTGTCTGATTCCTCTTTGTCCTTGGAAAGGTTTGGTAAGGCCTCCATTTAGCACAAGAGAATATGAAATAGTTGTGACACACTCCATAATCCATTCAATGAATCTGAATGGAAATCCAAGATCACTAAGAATTCTTCTCAAGAATCTCCAGTCTATAGAATCATATGCTTTCCGAAGGTCCACTTTCATAACACATCTAAGAGATACCCATTTTCTATTGTATCCCTTGAGTAGTTCATGACTGAATAGGATGTTGCCAATGATACTCCTTTCTTCTATAAAAGCAGATTGTGAGTGACTTACTATGTTCCCAATCACCTTCTTAATTCCCAGTTGTAACGCCTTTGCAATGATTTTGTACAAAATGTTACAACATACAATAGGTCTATAGTCTTTGACCAGAGATGGTGAGTTTACCTTAGGAATCAAAGTGATAGTTGTACAGTTCACCTTCTTCCGCAATTTTCCCGTCTTGAAAAAACTCTGTACTGCAGCATATATATCATTCTTCACTAAATCTCAGTTTCTTGTGAAGAACTCAATAGGAACCCATCTATCCCTGGAGCTTTGTTTGTTGGCATATCTTTGATGGCTATGTCTATCTCTGCAGATGTCACTGGCCTTATCATCTCTAGTTGTTGCTCTATTTAACACTGGTCTTTTTTTGATGACTTCTGAGTTTGAACATTTGATCTCCCCACTGCAACTACCCATTAGTCCTTTGAAAACAACAATGAACTCTGATTCCACATGTGTTGGATCTGTGAGTTTGATACATGTTTCTGTGTATATGGATGTGATTGTGTTCTTGCTCTGTTTAACCTTCCATTGCGCATGAAAGTACTTTGAGTTGCTGTATCTACACATAATCCAATTTTCCCTGGATTTGTGTCTAAGTGCTTGCTCTTCAATGTTGCTCCACTTATCCATTTCAGCTAGTATCTCTTTTTCCTGATCAAACAGGTTCTGGTATAAAGGTTGAATATTTATGTTGGCTTGCACAATCTTCAGTTGTTGTCTAGCTTGATTCAACCTTTGTTCATAAGAAGCCATATACTGATTCAGATCTTTCAGTTCATGTTTCAACTCCTGTAGTTGTTCCCATGCATCAGTACCCTGATTCTGTTCCCATGCCATTTTTAATCGTGTATGAAACTCAGGGTGTTCCATTACATTTACAAAGAACTTAAATGGCTTTGGGTGCATTCTTCTCTTCTTTCAACGTCTCAGTATCACCGGGGAATGATCAGATACTCCTGGACTTAGGAAATCTGCCTCTATATGTCCATACTGCTACAATCATTGAAAAATTCCCAGTGCCCAATCTATTTTGCTATATACTCTGCTTTCCACAGGCTGTTTGTTGCACCAGGTAAAGTGCCTGCCTATTGACCTTATGGGGGTCAACTGTAGGTTTGTTAGTAGTTCCTGAAAATCTTGAATTTCCCTTGCTGTAACTGGTTGCCCAATTCTATCCTCAGTGGTTAGTCCATTGTTGAAATTACCACATAGAAGCCCTGTATTACTGATTTGTGCTCCCAACTATTGTAATTCAGCCCATAGATCCTCCCTTTGTTGCAATGTATTTTTAGCATACACCACAGTAAATTCTGTAGTAAAGTGGCTGGAACTTTCCTCTACTAAACAATGAATATATTGATCCTTTATTGATAGTATCTGCACATTTATACTATCCTTTCCAAAGAAGCCAAATTCTGCCATTTACTGTTGTGTTATAGTTGCAGCAGTAGTTCCACCCTTTAGCTACTTTCTGCAGAATTTTCTTTGCTTTCCCTTCCTTAACTCTAGTTTCCACACATCCCATGAGATCTATTTTTTGTCTTTCCAGAAAGAGCTTCAACTCTTTCTGTTTTGAGAGCTTATTCAGCCCTCTAATGTTCCAGGTACACACAATCATGGGGGTTCTGCCACCCTATGTACACATACAGGTCCTCCCCTTGTAGTGTTAGATTCCTCAATTCTTAGCATAGCAAATCCGTTTGCCTTCTGCATCATCATAGGTTCACTCTGAGCAGATTCTTGTTCAACTTTGTTTTGCCTTTTCCTCTTGTGCTAATTTCTTGCTCATTCTGCTGCATACCATAGTTCTATGCTATATTTTGGGAGGCATTGTGTTGTGCCTCTACCTCTACATTTTCAGTTTGAGCTCCATCTTGTTTCATCCCCTGATCTTTGTCTGGTATTTTTGCTTGCTATACTGGATTCTTCTTTTTGTTCCTTCTCCTTTTCCTCTTGGCTACTTCCTGATAAGATTCCTCCCCTGTTTCTAGACTAATTCTTCTGCAATTCTCTGCATCATGGCAAAATTTTATGCAATCTACACAAAACTTTGGCCTCCAATCATATGTCACTTGCTGTTGGAACACCCCAAAAGTTGTATCAAGCTCAATACATTCTGGCAAGGGTTGAGAAACATCTGCTTCAACCAACACTCGAGCATAAGAGATCCTTTCCATTTTAGCAGTTATTTTATGTGTATACATTGGCTTCCCTACCCCACTAGCCAATTTGCTTAATGCTTCAGGAGACCAATAACCCACTGGTAAACCTGGGAACTTCACCCACAATGGAATAGTGCTAAGGCATTCTGGATCAAAGTAGAAATTAATTTCTCAGTTTTTCAGAATGAACTGTTTATTGTGATACATATATGGGCCAAATCACTCTGATTTGGTAAGAGATGGCACGAAATCATTAACTTCTGAAATCAAGAAAGTCTTCCAATTGGTATCACCCTCTTTTGAACAGATGGCATATAAATTTGTACAACTTAACAATGCATGGATAAAAGATAGATCTGTGTTTCGATTTCTTATCATGCCTTTTGCGCCTTTTCTCATGTTGCTTCTCCTTTCTGTTCACACGTCTATGCCCAGAACTGTTCCTCTTACTCTTGCTCCGTCTGTCATCACCGGATGAGGAGCTTTCAGGTGAATCCGAGTCGGAATCAGTGTCAGACTTGGAGTCATAAGATGAAATGCTCTCTGAATCCATGGTATGCTTTATCTGTCCCAAAGAGAAGTAAATCAGATAAAGCCTCATAACAAACACGAACAGCATTTTCAATTAACAAATTGGAGCAAAAAGTAACAGTAAAGAAATGTTTCAAACCAAACCTAACAAGAGAAATGAAACTTTCGGTCTCCCCTTTTCCAACTTTTCAATCTTGAATTAGAGCCAAACTCAACAAGAAAATATGACTGCTAAAATGCAATGGGGGAATCTCATGGCGTTTTAATACATAATTTGCAATAGAGTTAATTTAAAAAAGGTTAAAAATATACCTTCCTTCATAAGATTCATGATCGCGTTTAGAACTACAGCAATTAAGTTTTAACTACTAATCTCATTTGATACAGCAAAACAATTTGAACAAAATTAAAAAAAGAAATTATAGGAATTAAAAAATATACCAAAAAACACCCATAAATCGTGGAGATTATTCCTACGGTTAAAAGTTCCAGAATTTTAACGATATCCA
The DNA here is from genome assembly GCA_005239525.1 of Nicotiana knightiana. Classification (NCBI taxonomy): domain Eukaryota; kingdom Viridiplantae; phylum Streptophyta; class Magnoliopsida; order Solanales; family Solanaceae; genus Nicotiana; species Nicotiana knightiana. The sequence goes on from ML403165.1 coordinate 81,445, forward strand.
AATGTAAAGAAACGAGTTAGACCCGAGAGAATGGTGATGCTACCTGAAGATTTAGGCGATGGGGACAACGATTGGATGGTCGCCGTTAATATTTATGCGGGAATGGGTTTAGGTTCTTGATCTTTCTCAAGGGAATTGGGGGATTTGGGTTTTCTTCTCTTTTTGTTTTTTAGTTACCGTTACCATATTTTATCCACATTATCGTGGAATATTCAAAGTACCGATACTAAATTACGTAATAAACAAAAACATACTTAAAAAAACTAAAAGATATACAAACCAGAACTCAAGCAGTGTAATAATAATAAATACTAAAAGTTTCCTAGAAAAATAACAAATAAACAAAATGGTCACTAATCTGTTGTGTATATACGTATTTGAGTTTTCATTTCCATTAAAAATCTTTTATTTTGTACCTAAAAGTATTTTCTTATTCCTGGTTCTTTATTATTATATGTTGTGTCATTTGTTCCTATTATATCATTGTTGCTACTGCTTGTTACTTAATTTTCGTTGTTCCTTGAGCCGAGGGTCTATTAGAGACAACATTACAAGTTAGGGATAATGTCTGCATATACATTACCTTTTCAGACTCCACATATGGAATTATATTGAGTTTGTCATTATTATTGTTATTGTACTAGAAGTTTGTTTAAAGTAAAAAAGAAATTCTTTTAAGAAAATTAGTTACAATATCTATCCCAATTTGTCATAACTTTTTTGTCGTATTATGTCAGTGAATTATGATATTGCTAGTGTTATATATGCTTTTTATATTTCAATTATATTGAGTTCTTAGGTTTTAGTGTTAAGTAGTGTGTACGGTTAAAATCGATCATACCTGATTTTACGGGCTTGAGGGGCTATCTCGAGAGTGAATCCGGATCGAAGCAAGTTCGAGCTCGAAGAACACGAAGACTGAGGGATCGAGATCAGACTAAATCGACACCGAAGTAACGGAATAACGAGATATCCGCAATCGACCATCAATACCGGCGGAAATCTAGGAATAAACAATTTCCATTAATAGTATTAGTATCAATCATGTATTTTCCTTCCGAAATTAGAGTTTTACCTTATTTAGGATTCCTCTACTATATAAAGAGGAACCTTGTTCATTTGTAACACACAAATCATACACGCAATTACTGAGAAATACAAACACTCTGCTCTTTTACTCGCTCTTAATTTCCTACTGTTCATATTGTCCATATTATTCCTATTGTTCTTATCTTGTGGTTCTTGACGTTCGATCTCGAAACTATTCCAAGCCGAGGTCGATAACTTGCAAACGAAACTGGTTTGATTTGTTACTGTAGACGCGTAATGACCCTCCTCGAGATATTATAATTTAGCGTTTAAACATTTTGTTTAGGCCTAATATCTCTTTTACTTTATTTTAAGCACAAAAATAAAAAGTACAAAAATATTTTCACTTTTATTTTAGTAGTATATTTTAATTAATTAAGAGTAAGTTTTTATTTCATTTTTATAAACACATTATATCTTTTTAGTCTTTCTAGCCCAAAACAAAATCCAACCAGACCTAGACCCAACCCAAATTACCCTGAGCCCAAATAAACTTAGCCCATTACCCCATCCTTAACCTAAGAACCTAACGCCCCCCC
>ML403165.1:83158-196329 GCA_005239525.1 Nicotiana knightiana
AATAAAAGAAAAGAAGAAAAGAAAAGAGTTGAACCCCAAAGTACAAAATCGGAAAATATGTGGACTGCTCGAGACAGATTGAAGTCACAAGCTACGCATGTCCATTCTTGATCCGAAAAAACTGTAGAAGAATGAACTAGCACCTGCAACCAGCAAGCATCAAGATTCAGATCAGAGTCTGCATGAAGAACGAGCCAAGACTCAAGACCAAGCTTCAGAAGACTCATAGATAGGAATCTTGTAACTCGTAGCTGATAGGCTTAGTTAGTCTTTTCTTTTTGATTTTGATGTAATAATGGGACCGCGAACAGGAGCCTCGGACGGAACCTCGCTCGACTCTGCAACTCATCATTCCATCACTCTCCTCTGAACTACACGTGGCCTGATTCCTTTATAGCCAAGGATATGTAGGCAGCTCAGATACCAGGGCTCGGTTACATTCCCTTTTTCTCTTAGTTTTGGTCTCTTTAAATAAGGGTCGGGTCAAAAAACTTGTCTTGTTGTTCTTTGTCTGAAAAATCTTCGCATTTCCAGTCAAAGAGGGGCAGCTGTAGACGCGTAATTTTTGACCCTCCTCGAGATATTATACTTTTTAGCGTTTAAACATTTTGTTTAGGCCTAATATTTCTTTTACTTTATTTTAAGCACAAAAATAAAAATTACAAAAATATTTTCACTTTTAATATTTAGTTTTATTTTAGTAGTATATTTTAATTAATTAAGAGTAAGTTTTTATTTCATTTTTATAATCACATTATATCTTTTTAGTCTTCCTAGCCCAAAACAAAATCCAACCAGACCTGGACCCAACCCAAATTACGCTGAGCCCAAATAACCTTATCCCATTACCCTTTCCTAAACCTAAGAACCTAACCCCCCCCCCTCCCCAATTTGATTTTTTCACTCTAAAACCAGCACACAACCTCTCACCAGCCTCAACTCCCTCACCTCTTTACTGCGGCGCCGCTGCCGGAAAAAGCACCGTTCTCACCCCCCTCTTCTTCCCCACTCGCCGATAATCCAAAAACAGGGAGAATCGGATCCCCCTGGACAATGAAAACAACGGACCTTCCCCCTTGACCTCTCTTTTCTTCTTTACCTTCATGAACGACCCCAAAAACAGGAAAGGAGGAGACCCATCTTCATCTCTTACACCCTTACACCCTAGAGAGCAAAAAATGGAAAAAAAGAACGGCAACCACTCCATTTTCAACACACACTACCGCACACCATCGAGAAAAACGACCAGAATTTCACAAATAGAGAACCTAATTCCTAAGGAATGAATAGAACCTCACCGAATCGTGTCCCTTTTTTTTCATTTTTCAAGTATACAAGCAAATCGTTGTTCATTTTGGTTTTCAATTTCAGTTTTGGCTTCAAAAGGAAATGGAATTAAGTTGAGGTTGAGGTCGAATCGGGTTCATCCGTATGAAGTCCATTCGTGGTTCCGTTCGCGTGTATGTTTGAAGTTGACTGCCGTTTCAAATTCCAGTCGTAGCTATCCATTCATTTTGTTCATGTAATTACTGGAAAATTTCCATCAATTAAATCTTCTCGTTCAGGTTTGTTTCTTTGGATTTTGTTGTCATTGAGTTAAGTGTGGTATTAGCTCCAAATAGAGGCAGCTGAATACATAAATCTTGATGATTTGACTCAAATGGCCCGTTTATCTTCATAACAGATTTTTTTTCTTTTTAGCGTAAATTATTTTCCATGAACTATGCTTCTGTTTTTCCCTTAACGGAGCCACCATGAATTGCTATGATCACATATCTATAAATTGCTTTTATTTGTTGATTTGGTTCGAATCACTTCCTCTGTTATCATAGGCTTTAGCATTTGAGTTTATTAATTGGTTGGAAATTGAAGGCTAAAATAGGCTATTACCGTAAAGTGGCTATCATTGTAATTTCCAGATTTGTTTACTTTTTTATCGTGTTATAAGTGTAAAAGGAAGTCAGTGATTATCGATTTTGCGAGTTTGTTCAGAAATATATTTCATTTTTTCTTATTTCCTATAATGATGCAACCGTATATGTCTTGATGCTTTACTTTCGGTATTTGTTTCATCCATGTCTTGATGCTTAATGTTGTTGAGATTACATTATTTGTGCACTGTTTATGTGTTTATGGAGATGATTAACACATAAACACATAAGATTAATTTGCCGTAAAATGAAAAGTTTCTGATAATGTGTTTATGTTAATCTTTATGTGCTTGTGGAGAAAGATTAATGTGCACTGTTTATGTGTCGCATAGTCTTGTAAAAATGAAAAAGTTTGCCACGTGGATTAATTTGAGGTTGAGTCATTTAGGTTGTTGGACATAAGATAAAAAATCAGATTTTTGCTTTTAAGGAATTTGATAGTATATGAGCTAAGAGTTGGTTTGGTTTCCTAAATTCTAGCAGAACGTTAATACTTCGTTAAGTTCCCTTTTAGGTGAATAGAAGCTGCCGGGTCGGAAATCATTTTACAATGATATAAGCATGTCTCTGGTTTGGAATTTTTCTTTTAACCGTTGTTATTTAATTGCTAGTTTCCAAAACTTTCTTTAGGCGTGTCTCTGGTAAATATGTATCATGTCAGTCATTTAAATGTGAACAAAGTGCTCAATATATCCATTCGGGCGTGGCAATTCGTGCCCCCGACTCTCATTTCAAACATTAAATAAAATCACACGTAGCAATTACGGGTGCATTTCATGTGACGTGGTTGCAATGTGTTCTAAAACAACAAGTGCACGCTATCGTGACTTGTTCCAAGATAAGTCCATAAATATCAAAAGTGGTTTATATACATATCCCGTAAGCCAAAATACCATTTTTAGATAAAGATTCCAAAACTTATAGAATAATTGAATATCGCCTCAAATAGGCATTTTTAATCGTCATGACCATTGTCATGACTATATAATCTACACTCGGGTGTGGCAACTCATGTCCACGACTTTAACTTCAAACTATAATAAAATCACATGTTGGAATCGCGGGTGCATTTCATGTGGCGCGGTTACGATATGTCCAAAAACAACAAGTGCACGCCATCGTGACTTGTTCCAAGATAAATCCATAAATATTAAAAGCGGCTAAAAATTAAAAAAGGCTAAATGCACAATAGTTTAAAACATGTAAATAATCAGATAATTAGGCCAAATATCAATAGTTAAGCGACCGTGCTAGAACCACGGAATTCGGGAGTGCCTAACACCTTCTCCCGGGTTAACAGAATTCCTTACTCTCATTTCTGGTTCGCAGACATTTTAAACAGAGTCAAAATTTCCTCGGTTTGGGATTTCAATAAATAAATGGTGTCTCGTAACACCGTAAAAAATCCGGGTGGCGACTTTGAAACTAAAATAAATCCCAAATCCGAATAATATCACTTAAACTGGAAAAACTTCCTTATTACCCTTTATTTATCGGGGGTAGTGGAAAAAGGAGGTGTGACAGTTACAATCATTTAATTTCTTTATTTATTAGCTATTTATCAATTGTCATTGAATTAGATCACGTATCCTTATAACCACATTACAGTTTAATTATTACTCGTATTTCGAGGTAAATAGTTTGGTGCCCACCGTGGGGCTAAGGATAATAGTAATTGTTCAGTGCTAATCCTTGTATAACACGCTATTTTACACTTGTTTCTTGTCAAGAATTTTGTTTTCTGGTTAAGATCATGTCAAACTCACAAAACACAGCTACACATGGAGACAACGGTCTCGGACTCCACGGAGAAAACGAGAATGTTATCGCCCCAGGAATCCAGGTGCCACAGGACGACCTCAGAGGAGCACCACCTGTCAACCCGGTTGATGTCAGTTCTCATGTTTCCTTGAATGCGGATTTGGGCGCAGACCCCGAGGAAAGTGTACGCAGAGAGGGTCGAACTGACGGTCGAGGAATGCAGGGCAGGGGAGACGAAGGTGTCTGTCTCCAAGTTATATTTGAAATGCTACAAGCCTAACAAAATGCCATTGCTCAGTTGCAAAATCAGCACAGGGCACCGAATAGGGTCGAACAAGGGGTTACTCATTGTACCGAGCCAGTGACTGAAAGATCGGGTGATAATACTTCGACAACCCTGCTATAATGAGGATGCTCGAGGAGCTTATTAAGAGAATAGAATCGGGAGAAAAGAAAATCGAGGCCAACGACAAGAAGGTGGAAACATATAATTCTTGAGTTGACCAGATACCGGGGGCACCACCGATCTTAAAAGGAATGGACTCTAAGAAGTTTGTGCAAAAACTATTCCCTTCGAGTGCGATTCTGAAGCCCATCCCAAAGAAGTTCTGAATACCCGACATACCTAAATACAACGGGACCTCGGACCCCAATGAGAACATTACTTCATATATGTACGCTATAAAAGGTAATGATTTGGAAGATGGCGAAATCGAGTCTGTGTTGCTAAAGAAATTCGGGGAGACCCTGTCGAAGGGAGCCATGATTTGGTATCAGAACTTGCCACCGAACTCTATCGATTCATTCTCCATGTTGGCAGATTCATTTGTAAAGGCACACAATGGGGCCATAAAGGTTGCTACAAGAAAGTCAGATAGTGAAACAGAGGGATAACGAGATGCTAAGGGAGTTCGTATCTCGATTCCAAATGGAACGAATGGAATATCCACCACTTACTAACGATTGGGTTGTCCAAGCTTTCTCCCAAGGATTAAACGAGCGGAGTTCGGCAGCATCACGCCAGTTGAAATAGAATTTAATAGAGTACTCGGCTGTAACTTGGGTAGATGTTCACAATCGATATCAGTAGAAGATTAGGGTCGAGAACGACCAACTGGGAGCCCCCTCAGGTTCAATACACCCAAACCGGTCGACAGGAAAAAATCAAAGAGATGTTGATAGAGAATCGAGGCCGAATAAAGATCAGTATCAGCCATATGTTTCAGATAGAAGGAATAACCATCCGGGACGCAATTCCATCCGGAATGACCGAAGGAGTGACCGAGGGAAGAATTCTCGGGGACTAATGAGTAAAATTGTTTTCGAAAAATATGCAGATCCCACAAAAGCACCCCGATTATCAGAGTACAATTTCAGTGTCGATGCATCGGGGATTGTATCGGCTATCAGAAGGATCAAAGACACCAGGTGGCCCAGGCCTATACATACCGATCCCTCTCAAAGGAACCCAAACTTAATGTGTAAGTATCATGGCACCTTCGAGAGTTCCTCAATGATCGATCCAAAAATCACTTCAAGGAAAGAGACGCCAACAGAAAGAATGAGCAAGAAGAACCTCAACATGTTATTCACATGATCATCGGCGGGGTCGACATCCCACAATGGCCTATGTTCAAACGTACCAGAGTATCGATCACAAGAGAGAAATGGACTCGAGACTATGTGCCCGAAGGCACTCTATCATTCAACGACGAAAAAGTAGAAGGCATCTCTCAGTCGCAGAACGATGCCCTGGTAAATTCTATTTTGTAAAATAAAATTCAAGTTATACGTGTTCTAGTGGATCCAGGTAGTTATGCAAACATAATCAGATCGAGGGTCGTAGAGCAGCTCGGCTTGCTAGACCAGATTGTACCTGCATCTCGAGTCCTAAACGACTTCGACATGGCTAGTGAAACAACGAAAGAAGAGATAATCCTGCCATTGAACATGGCCGGGACCATCCAAGACACAAAATTTCACGTCATCGAAGGTGACATGAGGTATAATGCACTTCTCAAAAGGCCCTGGATCCACAAAATGAGGGCAGTATCCTTGACCCTTCACCAAATAATGATGTTCTCAATAGTGGATGGTGTGAAAATAGTTTATGGGGAACAACACGCTGCAAAGGAAATGTTTGCCGTCGATGAGGTGATGCTGATATCAGCACCTTCAACCTCAAAAAAGTCGAGAATCAAAGATTACCAAGAGTCCAAATAGCAATCACCGTCCCCAGCCTCGACCGAATCGGATAAACAGGTAATCGAAGAAGAAGAAGAATAGGATTTTCTCACTCCTCGAACTTTCGTCGTTATGGAAGAATCGAATGCAACCAAGTCAACGGTCGAGGAGCTGGTACATGTGATACTGATCGAGTATCTACCCGAACGAAAGGTATACCTGGCAACGGGGTTGACCCCCAAACTCAGGAAAAAACTCATTCAATTTCTTATTGATAACATGGATTGCTTTGCATGGTCCCATTTAGACATGACAGGAATCCCACCCGAGATAACGACTCACTGGTTGAGCTTGGATCCTAAGTTCAAACCGGTAAAGAAAAAGAGAAGGCCTCAATTCGAGGTAAAGCACGCCTTCATAAAGGAGGAGGTAACCAAACTTTTTAAGATAGGGTCCATTCAGGAAGTAGAATATCCCAAATGGTTAGATAACGTAGTCGTGGTCCCCCAAAAGGGGAACAAACTTAGAATGTGTGTAGATTATAAGGACTTGAATAAAGCATGTCTAAAAGACTCTTTTCCCTTGCCTAACATCGATCGAATGATCGATGACACGGCCGGCCACGAGATGCTTACCTTTCTCGATGCCTATTCTGGGTACAATCAAATCCAGATGGACCCAATAGACCAAGAAAAGACTTATTTTATCACTAAGTATGGAACTTATTGTTACAATGTAATGCCCTTCGGGCTAAAAAATGTGGGAGCTACATATCAATGCCTAGTTAACAAGATGTTTGAAAAATAGATAGGTAAATAAATGGAAGTTTACATTGACGATATGTTGGTTAAGTCCCAGCGCGCAGAGGACCATTTGACTCATTTGCAGGAGACATTCAAAATCTTGAGGAAATATAACATGAAGCTTAACCCCAAAAAGTGTGCTTTCGAGGTCGGCTCGGGCAAATTCCTTGGCTTCATGGTGCCAAATCGGTGAATCGAGATCAGCCCTGATAAGATTAAGGCCATCGAGGCATCGCCGTCATGGACAACGTGAAAGCCATTCAGAGGATAACTGGACAGATAACTGCCTTAGGTCAATTTATTTTGAGGTCATCATATTGAATCCACAAGTTCTTTTCCTTACTCAAAAAGAAAAATAATTTTACATGGACCCCGAAATGTCAGCAAGCACTGGAGGAATTGAAATGATACCTATCGAGCCCATCTTTGCGTCACACTCTGAAGGCAGATGAGAATTTATACCTATACTTGGTGGTGTCCGAGATAGCGGTAAGTGGTGTATTAGTTCGAGAAGAACGAGGTCACAGTTTCCAATTTATTACGTGAGTCAAACCTTAGGAGATGCCGAAACTAGGTATCCACACCTAGAAAAATTGGAGCTAGAGATAATAAGTGCATCTAGAAAACTAAAGTCATATTTCCAGTGTCACCCCATATGTGTAATCACCACTTATCCACTCTGAAAGCTCGAATTATCGGGCCGATTGGCCAAATGGGCCGTCGAACTTGGCGGGTACGACATCGAATATCAACCCTGAACGGACTTCGTGGCCGACTTTCACCAACCTTTGTACCCGAAGTAGAAATGGAACTTTTGCTAAAATTGGGTACATCATCGGGGGTATGGACCCTCTTCACGGACGATGCCTCGAATGTGAAAGGGTCCGGACTCGGCATTGTTTCGAAACCTCCCACGGGAAACATTATTAGACAATCAATAAAAACTGCCAAATTGACTAACAACGAAGCCGAGTATGAGGCTATGATTGCAGGTCTCGAGCTAGCTAAAGGCTTGGGAGCGGAAGTAATCGAAGCTAAGTGTGACTCCCTACTGGTGGTAAACCAGGTAAACAAAACCTTCGAAGTTCGAGAGGATAGGATGCAAAGGTACTTAGACAAATTGCTAGTAACCTTGCACCATTTAAAAGAATGAACTCTACAACATATACCTCGAGAACAAAATACCAAGGCCGATTCACTTGCCAATTTGGGATCATCGATCAAAGAAGACCAGATCAACTCGGGGATTGTCGTCCAGCTCTCGAGGTCTGTAATCGAGGAAGGACATGCCGAAATAAATTCGGCTTAACCTGGGACTGGAGAAACAAATATATCGAATATTTGAAGAGTGGGAAGTTACCATCGGATCCCAAAGAATTGAGGGCCTTACGAACTAAACTTGCTCGATTCACATTAGACGAAGACGGAACGCTATACAGAAGAATGTTCGATGGTCCACTGGCGTTATGTTTGGGACCAGGAGATACTGACTATGTTCTACGAGAAATCCAGGAGGGCACTTGTGGGAATCACTATGGCGCCGAGTCACTAATTCGAAAGGTCATCAGAGCAGGGTATTACTGGGATATCATGGAAAAAGACTCTAAGGAGTTCGTTCGAAGATGCGATAAATGTCAAAGGTTTGAACCAATGATACACTAGCCCGATGAGTGACTTCACTCGATCCTATCCCCATGGACATTCATGAAGTAGGGAATGGACATCGTCGGCCCTCTGACATCGGCCCCAGGTAAAGCTAATTTCATATTATTTATGATTGACTATTCCTCTAAATGGGTTGAAGCACAGGCCTTTGAAAAAGTTAGGGAAAAAGAAGTGATCGACTTCATATGGGATCACATCGCATGCCGATTCGGGATACCTGCAGAAATAGTGTGTGATAATGGCAAACAATTCATCGACCATAAAGTAACAAAATTCTCGAAGACCATAAAATAAAGAGGATACTATCGACGCCGTATCACCCTAGTGGGAATGGACAGGACAAATCAACGAATAAGACTATCATCCAAAACTTGAAGAAAAGGCTAAACGAAGATAAAGGGAAGTGGAGAGAAAAGTTTCCCGAGGTTCTATGGGCATATCGGACCCCATCGAAGTCCAGTACTGGAGCAAATCCGTTTTCTTTAGTATATGGCTCTGAGGCCTTGAAACCAATCGAAGTCGCGGAGCCTAGTGCCAGGTTTCGAGAAAGCAAAGTTGCAGCCTCGGCTTCCAAAACTTTGGCGTCTTCAATATCGGCCGAGAGGTCGAAGCCACGGGCGTGTATTTCTTCGAGAGCCTCTCTCTGAGATTGCCTCCTAGCATGGTCAACCCCACACATCAGTCTAATCTCAGCTACAACATAGATCTCCTGTGCCCGAAGATTTTCAGCCTCACGGCTCGATAAGAGGTCACAAATGCATATACCTCGTGCTTAGACTTAGAAAGCTCGGTGGCTAGCTTAGCCTCTAGCTCCTCAACCTTCCGAGATCGGGCCGAGTCCTCCTCCTTCACATATTGAAGCTGGATTTTGACTGATGCTAGTTGGGCCCGAAGTACGTCCTTTTCCGAGGCAAGACACTCTATATGTTGTCTCCACCCTAGGGTTTTAGCCTCCTTCATCTTAGCCTCCTCTTTAAGTTGCGCCACAAGCTCGTACTTCTGCTGGACCTGCCAAAACAAAGAGTTAATTGCCAAATTTGAGCTAACACTTAGCAAACTATCAAGAAAGTATACCTTCCCGATGAGTTCGGTCTCATCTTGACAAACCCTTATAAGATCGGCTCGAAGGGCCATAATCTCCTCTTCCTTCTGAACGTAGAGGAGTTTGAGGCCATCTCTCTCCTCTACAAGATTCTTGAGCTCGGTCTCGTACCGAGATAGCTCGGCCTTGGACTTTGAAGATGCTTCTCGATGAAGCACCATGTCCTATATACAAAGAAGAGAGTCAGAATTGAAGAAGCGTGAATTAAGCACAAGCGTAAATACGAAGAAATGGAACTTACATGCTTCAAAAGTCGCTGAGCCTCTTCGAAACAAATGAAGCATTTGGATCGGGACCATAATCAACCCCGATGAAGCATTCCCCGATTATATCATTCCTTTCATGGATCGGCCCCATGTCGGGAGTTCTCATATCTCGAGCATCTCGGAATTTCCCTTCAGAGAACGTGGGACCGGGCGGAGAATCTTTTGTATTAATTTCCCCAAGCGAATCGCTTGGGGCATTCACTTCTCTTTGAAGGGCCTCAGAGCTAGACTCTTCAGGCACACACATCGGTTGCTCATTGCAGCAGGGTACATTTCTATCACCCGATGGCTCGGGGACTCTGCTCGGACTTCTCTCCAAAATTTCCTTGGTTCGATATTGAACATTCTAGATCGTCACAGGATTAGAGACCTCAGAAGCCTCAGTGCTTCCTCTCTCCTGAGCTATCAACAAGCAGTCGTCATCCTGTGACGCCTCGTCCTCCTCCCGAAGTCATTGAGCCACATCAGTAGGTAAGGTAGCGGAGTTGATCTTCAATTTCTGGGCCCTACTCTTCCTGGGCTTCGTGGTGCCGAGAGACGAGGCCCTTCGTCTTTTCCTCTCTTTGGGAGGCTGTGGAACCTCCTCTTCCCCAGGCGGAAGAGGCCTCATAACAACATTCTCACCAAGACCTATACACAAAGAAACCAAGTAAATAAGGATTACATTGCAAGGAATACTTCGATGTACAAGCAAAGGAACTCACCGTGATTTTTGGCTTCCCATCGGCCTTTGGCCAAATCACGCCAACTACGCTCGGCGTAAGTAGAGGTGGAGGCCAGGTGTCGAACCCAGCCTTCGAGATCTGGGATTGCACATGGAAACCAAGGAGATGCTACATCACAAGAAGAGTACATGAGTCAGCAAAAGAATAAAGAAAGTAAAACAGTAAAATACCCAAATCAAAGTCGCACTTACGTTTCATGTTCCATTCTTCAGGGAATGGCAGTTTCTCGACCGGAATCAGATCGGAGGTCTTGATTTGGACGAATCGGCCCATCCAACCTCGGCCTTTGTTTTCATCAATACTTGAGAACACCATCTTCATAGCTCGATGCTGCAACTTTTTTAACCCACCTCGATAAAGGCATGGGCTATAGAGTCTTATCAGATGATCGAGGATGAAGGCCATTCCCACGACCTTGCTTAAAAAGAACCTGATCAGGTTGACAATGCGCCAGAATAAGGGATAGATTTGACCGAGGGTTACTCGGTACTGGCGGCAGAAGTCGAGTATGACCGGTTCCACGGGGCACAAACCTAGAGTGAAAGGGTAGGTATATACACTAAGGTAACCTTTCACATAAGTGGTGATATCCTCCTCAGTCCTCCTTCACCCTCTCAAGGTCACCTTCCGATGTTGAGCATATGTATCGGGACATAGGTTCATAGCGACCTGGGATTGAGGAGGGCCTCTCGACTTTGAATTCGGGAGTTAAGTCAATTGGTCCCGGGACACATTCCTCGATACGAGGTTCCACCGGAGTCTTCTCGTCGGCCAACCGAGAAGAAGAATATGAAACTTTCTCTTTTTGTGGCACTATCTTGGAAGTCTTTGCCATTTGTATGTTTGTAGAAGGTGGAAGAATGGTATGAGGTTAGTGGTTCCGGTTGGAACAATGGTGGCGTAATAAGCAGCGATGAGAGAAAGATAAGAAGAATTGAGAACTCAAGAGTTTATGATCAAAGAGAAGTAAAGTTTGAATCAACTAAAGAGGTGGTATTTATAGGTTTAAGACGGCGGTTCGGTATCACTAGTGGCCGACCGACGCCTAACATGCATTGATGGTTTTTGGGAACCGAACCGACGGGATGTTTCGGTCACATCAATCGCTTACTTCATGGAGACGACATCATGACCGAGGTATCGAGGAATCGAGGCTCAAATCATTTCTTATCATTTCATTCTAAGAAATGCGGGGACTATCTGTGTACTGTTAAAATCGACCACACCCTATTTTATGGGCTCGAGGGTCTGTTTCGAGAGTGAATCCGTATCGAAGCAAGTTCGGGCTTGAAGAACACAAAGACTGAGGGATCGAGATCAGACTAAATCGACACCGAAGTAACGGAATAACGAGATATCCGCAATCGACCACCAATCTCGACAGGAATCTCGGAATAAACTGTTTTCATTAACAGTTATTAATATCAATCATGTATTTTGCTTCCGAAATTAGAGTTTTACCTTATTTAGGATTCCTCTACTATATAAAGAGGAACCCTGTTCATTTGTAACACGCGGATCATAGACGCAATTACTGAGAAATACAAACACTCTGCTCTTTTACTCGCTCTTAATTCCCTATTGTTCTTACTATCCATATTATTCCTATTGTTCTTATTGTTCTTGTGGTTCTTGACACTCGATCTCGAAACTATTCCAAGCCGAGGTCGATAACTTGCAAAAGGCATTGGTTTGATCTGTTACCATCATTAAATTCATTTATTTATTAGCTATTTATCAATTGGCATTGAATTAGATCACGTATCCTTATAACCACATTACAAGTTCAATTATTACTCGTATTTCGAGGTAAACAAGTAGATTTATGATATTAATTTATTAAATTGTAATAAACTAGCATTAAAAGATTTTTGCTTATTAAAATTAAAGATAATCAGTGATCGATATAATTAGATACAAGCACATAGTTGTTTAAACGTGATGTAATTAGATATTTAATCTAATTAAATAAAAAAATTGCATTGTTATCTACTTATATTGAAATTTACATGTAAACCATTTTAATATAAATAGGCAAAATGGACTCGTGGCCACTTAAACTTGCACCCATTGCCAATTGCAAAACTGGTAGACAAACTTGTAACTTTCTCATTTGAACACTCCTACTTGATAAATTGGGTATTATAAACGCCTCTATCAAAGCGTGATCCTCAACTGCGCTGACAAAGATGACACGATACATGTTAAGCCTTTTATTGTTTGACATGTATAATTATAGTGTCCCATTTTATAAGAATTAATTTAGCAAAATTTGAAAATCTTTATCCTTCTCTTCTTCTCCTAGAATCATCCATTCGAACCGGGAAACCTTCGAAAATCACTGACAAAATCTCTCCAATTGTTGTTATTTAAATGCTTCTCTAAAAATCCTCCTTTATTCCTTCTCGCCCATAACCGTCTCCTCCCTAAGACCACAATACCAAGATTCCCAAGAAAATATCAGTGCTTCACTTTTTTGACACCGACAATAAGCTAGACCGAAGAACATGAACGGCATGCTACCGGAATAAAGAAGAGTCAACAGAAAAATTCAGTCCCTACCTTCTCTGGTTATTCCTTTTTTTTCTTCTCAAAATTCACCTCTTGAAACCACCCAAAGACCAGATCTAAAAAGAAAGATGCCAGACGAAACACTTTAGCTGATCGTTGTCTCCGACGGTATTATCGAAAAAGATCCAAATATCAATTTACACAACAGAGAAATTTCCAAAAAAGTAAAATTATTTTGAATTTTTTCCTGACATTTTGATTCAAAAACTCATTTTAAGCCTTTTAGCAGAGACCCATATCACCGAATTCTGAGACTCAAATTACTTTGTACATTACAAAGTCAAGAACTTTATTAATAAAAGGAAAAAAAGAGAAGAATGTAACAGAAAATAAAATTCGACTAAAAAAGTGTCTTTGAATCTGGATTTGATGAGTATTCATTAATTTATTCCTATCCTGATGCTGAAAATATTATGAAGGAAAAACAAAAGGGTGGGGCGAAGGTTGGATGGAGTATGGGAGGAAAGAGAGAGGAGAGTGAAAAAGTGTAGTTGGGACTTGAGGGAGGGGGTGACGGAAGAAATAGAGATTCTTTGGCTTTTTCCTTTTTTTCTTTCTTGCCTTTTTTGTTCTTTTATAATAAAATTGTAAGATACGCGCTTTATAGCAGTCATGTGTATGCATTATGGCCATGTCATCTACGCCTATTTCACATAGGCATAGTCAAAGATCAGAGGTATTTATAATAACTATTTTATTAAGCAGGAGTGTTCAAATAAAAATTTTGTAAGTTCGATTACCGGCTTTGCAAACAGGTATAAGCTTAAGTGGCCATGAAGCCATTTCGCCATATAAATATGATATATTAGTTTTTTTTTTTTGCACGCTCCTGTATCAATCATATTATATTCTTAATATTCTTTTGAAATAAAACTTAGCAATATCAAAATTATTGAAGTGCAAAATACTAGTCGCAAGAGAGACAAGACCTATAATATAAACCATCTTAAACTATTAGTTCGATGTATAACGAGTTTTATGATAATTAATAAATTATTATATTAGTAAAGGACTTTATACAATAAAATTCATGTTAATAAAATTAAACCGGGAGTAGAAAATATTGCAATAATCGTAGTACTTTATTTCAAATAATTTGAATGTTATTGTAACGATCGGACTAGTTGTTATAAGTTCTAACATTCTGTTATGTGATTTGAGATATTGAGTAGCTTCATATAATGTATTATGACTTGCGAGTATGGTTGATTTTAATTTTTGAGAGGTTTGGGAGTGGTTTGGATGAGTAATTCTTAATTTGGAAGCTTTAAGTGGCAGAGTTGACCAAGGCTGACTTTTGGGTAAACGACTCCAGATCGGTGATTTTAAGGTTCCAACAGGTTCGTGTGATGATTTTGAACTTGTACGTATGTTTGGTTCAGGCCTCGGGTAGCCCGGGGTTGATCCGTCTCTACTATCCGAAAGTTAGAATTTTGAACTTAAGAAAGTTTGAAGATTTTGAGTTGATACGGGATTCTTAATTTTGATGTTGTTATTCGTGTTTTTAGACTTTGGATAAATTTGTGAAAGATATACGGACTAGTTAGTATGTTTGGACGGGATCCCGAGGGGATCAAGTGAGTTTCGGAATGGTTTCGAGCCATTTCAGATCAAATTGGAATGTGGAGGTAGAAGGTATTGTGTTATCCGATCACGTGACTAGGGATTGCGATCGTAGAGTGGAGTTATGTGGTGAATCACAATCGCATGGTAGACTATGCGATCGTGTAGAAGGAGTAGTCTGGAGGATGACGTGCATTGCGATCACGTAAAAAGTGTCGCGTTCCCATGCAAGGCTGGTCAGTGGACCTTCGGGATTGCGTTCACATAGAAGAGATGTGAGGCGGTAGAGCTTTATGAATCGTGATCGCTTGGGACTTAGGGTTGCGATCGCGAATGAAATGTTGTAAGAGGTATTTTATGTGCCAAATTTTGGAATTTACTTAGTTGTCACTATCTTGAGTTTTGGAAATCGGGAAAAGGCAATTTTGGAAATGGATTTCACCATAGTCTTGAGTGTAAGAAATTTCTCTTTGATTTTGATTATATATCTTGATTCCACATGGGATTTTACATCTAAAATAGAGAATTCTAAAATAAAATTTGGGGTTTTGCCTACAACTTAAGTGTCACGACTCAAAATCCACTAGTCGTAATGACACCTAACCCGACCTGCTAGATAAGTCAATTAACAATAATCCAATTCAAATGAGATTTAATGAGAAGATAAATGATGAAATAACTGAACTTTTATACAACAACCCAAGGATTGATGGTACAAATCATGAGCTTCTAAGACTTAGAGTTTACAAAGCTAGTATGAAATAAATACATCATCTGTTCGAAATATACATAAATAGATTTATAAATCTAAAGCTATCAAGAACAAGAAGCAGTTATAACCGAAATGATGGTACATCTTTAATGCCAGCTTCCGCCATACAAAACAACATTAGCTCCAAAATCTGTACGCAAGGTGCAGAAGTATAGTATGAGTAAAACCGACTTCATGTACTCAATAAGGTACAAACCAATCTTAGGTTGAAAGCAGTGACGACCTCGAAAAATGGTTAGGGTTCAACACCAATAGACAAGAACAACTCGTAACAATATAATAAAAATAGTTGAAGTACTAACTCAAAGATATTATGCTCAGCTCATTGACGGTTGTCGCACCCCCCTCTTTCCTCCCCTTTAGGATCGGTCAGGGTATTCGACATTATTGGGACAACTCGTTTCCTTTTGGGAAAGGGATAAGGAATTGAAGAGTCGCCACCTAACGATTTTTAAGGTGCATTAGGGCACCTACTAAAGGTTATTTACAAACACATATTAGATAACCAGAGATAGGGTAAGGGCTTGAAATTACTTCAAGAGGAAGGTATTAGGCACCCCTCGAAGTCCACAACTGTGGTTCTCGGCCCAAACAAACTTCGTGAATAGATAGCATATAAGTAATAAACACATAGGTAAATAGATGAAGGTTTTGAGAAGATTTGCAATCCAAGCACACATATGTGCTTAAGTTTAAAAGATTTAAAGTCTAAGCACATATACAAAATTCTGGAGGTTTTCCAATCTAAGCACACATGTGTAAGGGATAGGGGGTCCTAGGTTGTTTATCCTATAGGATCTCATCAGTACAATGCCCGGTAATCACTCCTCAGAAGAGGGGCTACACGTGGCATTAGCGTACCGGATACCATATCCATCTGTACCTTTCCCACCCCTTAGTGGTTATTAAGCGAGTTTATTTAACGACGTCTATGCGTGCTGTTACCCGTCCCTTCTTAATGGCCCTGGAGGAATTTAGGACCTCTAAATATAGGCAGTTCTAGACAAAACTCCCTAAGGTTAAAAGGATAAAATTCTAGGCGACAGGCAAGAACAAGTAGGACTTTACAAATAAATGCGGGAAAATCAGTTTAAAAGGCTCAGATTTACCTCCACAAATATTGCACATAAACAACATGTCTCAAACACAAAACAAGAGGCAGTTTTATTAGACAGAATCCTAAGACAGGATATCTGGGTGAATATCGATGCACATAGGTATGCAACTTGTTTATAAACTCAATAGCAAGGACCTAATCAGTTTGCCTACTGATTTTAAAAACCTGTTAGCCTTTAGACAGAAAATGCAATCAAAACAGTATTCATTTTTAAGAGGTTGATTACCTAAGGCTTGCTTAGGCGTAGGGTTGTGCATAGTGACTACCAGAATTATTAAACAGTTCAGAGGTTGTTTTACCTAAAACATGTTGTTCTAAGTGATGAAAATCTGAGAATGCAGAGATAGTTACCAATTTCTATTAAGAACATACATGATAATCATATGCGAGGTTATTTTATACATTTTCATGAATCATCAGTTTAAACTACGTGTAGTTAAGTAAATGTAGACGAAATACTAGAGCATGGTATCTAATACGCACATATAAATGTAGGATGGCTAAGACATAATATCAGGATGCACAGGATTCCTAAAGCATGATTTCTAAAATGGACAAAGAGTTACAGGATTAATTGGGACGTGTTTTGAATGCACGGGAGTATTAATTCTATCCCCCCCACTTCACTAGCCATCCCCCAATATTCATTTACAATAATTATTACAGACCAGCTGAATAAATTACATAAATAGATAAAGGAAAAGAAGAAGTAACATTATAGGGAACCTGAAAATAGGCCCAGACTTCCAGAACCTCAAGTGCCCAAATGTTTCATAACCTTTTCTCATATCCGGGTGTGTCAGAGTTCCCTAAGTACCTCAAGGGATCCCGGGCAGTGGTCACACCCAGATTTCATAACCATAATTGAGTAAGTGCAGTGGGGAAGGGCCAACCCCAGTGCATCAGAGTTCAGAGGGATCTGACAGGAATCCCAAGGCAGTCATACACTGGAGGGGCAGAACCTAAGGACCTAAGAGTAGAGTGAGAGTGCTTGACATAGTTTTGAAAAGGGTTTAATAGGAAAGCAGTATTTGAAAGAAGGGATTCAGGTGCAGAAGTTTTATAAAATAGGAGAGTTGTTTAGCAGTAAAACAAATTTTGATAAGAGTGGTGAAATCAAACGAACAGCAGATCAAACACAGAGCCAAACAGGTTCAGCAATACTCAAATAACAATCCTTCACACAGGGATAATTGGGGACTGGGGACACATAATACACATACAATAAACATAAGTCTCTTGCAATTAAGGGTAAGCTAATAGTGTAAATAGTGAGACATGAATTCAGGAATGCTAATTAGAACATAGTCACAAAATCAGAAGTGCTTGGGGGGTTCATGGGATTGGGAGATGGCATAGTATAGGATTTCATAGCAGCAGTGAGGACATAGAAGCACTAAACATGATTGAGCATAACATCAGGGCAACTTAGGGTAACATATCAATAAGGCATACCAGAACTAGGCTATTAGTACACAAGCATCAAAACAGAATTGAGTCATATTGAATAAGATTACAGGTTTATATGAACATGCTAATCCTAAAGAGTTAAGACATAATTAGCATACTAGATGAAGCAATGATGCAAAGAGGTCAATTACATGTTGAACAACAAAATAATAGATAGAAACAGGTCAGGAACATGATAAACTGAAGTAGTAAAAGGAAGATATTGGTTTTGGGACTTAAATTAAAAATCAGAACATACCGGTAAAGGGACAGTAAACACAAAGGTGAAGGGGCAGAAGAGCACAATAGTTATCCTTGGCTTGAAGTCGGCTAACTCGGAATAATAGTAAGTGACACAGAAGAGAGCAGAAAGCTTTGAGTGTAAGAGATAGAGTTTGAACTAATGTGTTCGTGTCTGTTTAGTGTAAATGAGAGAGAGCATATATAGTAGTTTGAAATTAGGTAGGATAAGGTAACAATCAAAGTCAGGCAGTGATTGGGGAATCAGAATCAATCAACATAAGATCAATATAAGTACTCCCTTCAATTAAGGAGTTAACTTTGAACGGTAATAGACATGCAATAAATAAATAAAGATACCATATGACTGGAATATAACACAATAAGGAAATAATTTCAACACAGTACCAGTATAGAACATGTAATTGGGGCTAGGTTCAGAGGATTCTAATTAAGGAAATAACATAAGAATTAATTTGACAGCATAGTCGACCATAAAATAAGGCAAGAAATAAGCTAAGGTCGGAAAATCAGTAGGGAAATCATCATAACGAATTAGTGAAAGGTATCAATCACAAGGAATCAAGGGTTCAAATAGGAAATGGTACTGATTAGGGGGAATCAACACAAATTGCACAGAATAAACACATGATAAGCAAGGCAGAAGGCAAAAATTAGAACCCTAATAGATATGGTAAAGTAAAGATCATATAGAATCAGGGATTCAAACTGGAATATAGTATTGATAAACATAAACCTCTGAGAGTAAGCGAGTTAAGCACATACTAGGAGGGTGAAAATCACAAAAATACTCAGATTAATCGAAGCAGATTCATGAGAATTAAACATGCAAACAAGTTTGAAAGAACGAACAGTAAAGATAAACTCAGAACCCAAAGATTAAACCAAGAAACTTAGGGTTTTCAACATAATAAAATCAGATGAAGGAAAAACTTAAACAAATCGTTTAAACACAGTGAAAATCACAGAATAACACTAAAGTCATAAGAAGAATCATTTTTTGAAAAGGGGTTAAGAAACCCTAGTTTGAAGATGAAGAGATACTTTAGGAAAATCGGAAAATCTTTAAGAAAACAGCAAAATAACTCGGAATACACCCAGATCTATTGCAGATCTAAGAAATCCAGTGTTAAAACTAGGGTTTTAGAGAGAGAACCCAAAGAGAGAGAGAGAGAGTCGGCTTAGAAACCACAGGTTCTAGCCGGAGATGGGAGGATCTTACTCGGATGGCCATGGACGGCCGTAGAATGACATGAAAGCCATGGGAGGTGAGCGCGGACCCCGGAGGGTGGATGAATAACCAACTAGTCCCTTGAGGACCTCAGGGATGCAAGAATCGAGCCATAGAGGCTGGGGGTAGGGAACCGCCATTGTTACCGGCGAACCAGAGAATGGAGAGGGGATAAGGGTTTGATGCAGAGAGAATTTGAGAGAGAAGGGGAATGGGATGACAGTGGATAGAAGATGACGGAAATGAGAGAAGTGAGGTTTTGGGAGAGGGGTCGTTTGGATTAATTAAGGAAAGGGTAAATCATTGAAGTGGGGTATTGGGTTGGGTATGATTAATGTATTGGGCCTGGGTGTTTGGGCCATTTTAATCAGACTTGGGTCTGGTCTAATTAGGTTATAAATAAAATGGAAGTGGCTATCTGTTAAATACCCCATGTAAATTAATTAAAACAATTTATAAAAAATAGTTGTTAATTATAAAAATGAATTTCATGCGTAGAAAATAATTAAAAATGATTACTTAGTATTTTAAAAATACAAATGATTAGTTTCTGGATAAAAAATAGTATAAAGTCGTATGATTGGGCTATAATTGCAAAGTTATTGCAATTATAGCCAAAAGGTGCCAAGTTGACTAATTATGAAATAATTTGGTCTTAATAGGACCAAAATAATTAATGAAACCCAGAAATGCTTTTTGAAATCATTCGTAATGTAATTTTATAGTTATTTATTGGAAATAAAATGCTGGATTGATTAATAAAAATATAGGAAAATTGTGGAAAAATATCAATTACTATTGATACATGATTTTGAAGCTATATATGCAAATTTAAAATATTTTGAGGAAATTGGATATCAACAGCGGTTACGAAAAATAGACATGTTTTTCATGTATAACAGTAAAAAGCCAAATCTTTCACCGAAATCACCAAAATATGAGGGTATATCAGAAAATTGTGGGTTTTCCAAACTTTCAGCAACAAATAAGATATTTCATTATTAGATAACATGAGGAAAGTACATCTTTATGCTTACATATCAATATGTATGTCAAGTCATCAATTAGCATATACCGTCTAGCATGTGGAATATACATCTCAATGCCTACATGCCAAATGCACATGTCAAATCATGAATGTCACAATACCATATAGCATGAGGAAAATGCATCTATGTGCCTACATGCCAAGTATGCATGTCAGATGAATGATTTCACTGTGATAATTCCAGATACTCACACTCTCGGCGTACTCAATCTGCCTGTCTCAAACTCCCATTCATCATACACAATCACTCAGCACTGTACGGTACCTGCACTCACTATTGGTATGTCAGTTACCGGAGGGGCGGACCCTGCCCAAGGGCTAATATAGAGCCAATACTGCCTGTTGCGACGTGCAGCCCGATCCTATAATAATAATAAAGCCTATAAGGTCTATTGAAGCGTGCAACCCGATCCATAATAATAATAATCGATATAAAGTCAATATGGCCTACTGCGACGTGTAACCCGATCCACAATATCACTCACAACACGGCTCTCAGGCCCCAACTCAGTCATTAATCTCTCCAGTCTTACGGGCTCACATATCTCATACAACTCATCCCAACCAATGATAACATGTGATGTAATAATAAATGATGAACATAGACTGATATATGATATGCAAATGAAGAATCATGACTAAGTATATAATTACAGTTAGAGCAGATAACTCAAAATAAGTCTCAACCGAATAAGCACAAAGCCTAAACATGATTCACGGCACATATAATCAAACAAGTAGGGAGAACATGGATGTAACAAATATAACAACAAAACAAGTCCGGTCACAGTCTAATAGTCAACTAAAATCATGATTTCCTTGGTGCACTCCCACACGCTCATCACCTAGCATGTGTGTCCCCTCAATGCATCTCGTATAACATAGTTTCCAGGGTTAAATATCATTAAATCAAAGTTTAGATATATTACTTACCTCGAACAAGTCAAATCCAATACCGAGCAATCCAAATAATACTCTAGAAATACCATCCTGTGCGTATCTACCTCTGAACGGCTTAAAACTAGTCAAAAGCAACTCAAAGACGTCAAATAATGCCAAAGGAAACAAAGCCAATCAATAAAGGTTGAATATTTAATCAAAATCCCAAAGTCAACAAAAAGGTCAAACCTGGGCCCGCACCCAGTAACCCGACAATTACGAGTCCATCCATATTAATTTCACTCAAATCTGACTCCGAATCGATGCTCAAAACTCAAAAATTCACTTTAAGATAGTTTAGACAAAACCCCTCAATTTCTCTTTTGAAATCATCAATCAAATGCCAAAAAGGAATATGGAATAATGGAATAAATAAATACCGAGTATAAAACACTTTCCCCAATCCATGTGAAAATCGCCTAAAAATCGCCTTCAATCCGAGCTGCATAGCTCAAAATATGCTAAAATGCCCGAAACCTTCGAAAATAGAGTAGTTATAATCACTGAACTGATTTATGAAATATGATCGCAAAAATACCATCGCGATCGCGAAGAAGAACAATCACACTACCCTGAAACACTCTATGTGTTAGCGAGCCTAGTCACGCGAACACGATGCCCACAGATGCCAACTCTACGCGAACGCGGATAGGCCCACATGAACGCGAAGGAGAAATCACCACCCCCATCTCTCAGATCTATGAGAACACGATGAATCATACGCGATACTGTAACCAGCACAAAGCTATGAGAACGCGGTCTTCCAATCGCGATCGCGATGAAAAAAGTGCCCAGCTCCATATTTCCTAGGCGATGGCATCTCTATCTTCGCGATCACGAAGAGCACGCCCCACAGAACCCCATCCGAACATAATAACAAGTGCCAAAACATAACACAGAACTACCCGAGGACTCAAATCACGCATAACAACATCAAAACCACGAATCACACCTCAAATTGAACTTAATGAATTTTTTGAACTTTTAACTTCCAAAACTTGTGACGAACCATATCAAATCAACTTGGAATGACCTCAAATTTTGCACACAAGTACAAAATGATATAACGAAGCTATTCCAATTCTCGGAACCATATTACGAATCTGGTATCATCAAAGTCAACTCCCAGTCAAACTTATGAACATTCCAAACCTTCGAATTGCCAACTTTCGCCAATTAGTGCGGAAACCTTCTAGAAACATCCAAATGCAAATCCGGACATACGCTCAAGTCCAAAATCACCATCCGGACCTAAAGGAATCATTAAAACTCCGATCTAGGATCAAATACACGAAAGTCAAACTTGGTCAACTCTTCCAACTTAAAGCTTCCTAGTTGAGAATCATTCTTCCAAATCAATCCCGAAACACTAGAAGACCAAACTGTCGATTCACACAACTTATAATACATCATATGAAGCTACTCAAGACTTAAAAAATCTGAACGAAATGCAATACTCAAAACGACCGCTTGGGTCGTTACATTCTCCCCCACTTAAACATACGTTCGTCCTTGAACGTGCCAAGAGTCATTCCAAAGCCGTCAAATCACTGTGTAACCTTACCATGCGTATAAACGGGGGTGATCCCACGTCACCCCAATCTATGTAGACTGACGACACAACATAACTGAAGATTCTTCCCTTAACCTTAGCCCATAAACCTTGGGACCCAATTTCGAACATCCGAAATTCCTTACAAGACCCGAATCTCGCATCCACGCATTGTATGAGTCTGAACAAGCTGTATCAAACCATAACCATAACCCCAGGATGTAATCACATGATATACCATATAACTTGCATACTCGTAGCAATAACTCCGATCACAGTAGCTTCTCAGAGACAAACTTGATACCAGTAATAAACCTCATATCAATTAAAACTTCATTCAAAACCTTCATACACTGACAATGATGAAAAAAACACACAGAAACTCATAACCACTCATCAGATCAGCAAGTCATGGAGCTCCCTCTCATCCGATAAGAACCAAAGACAAATTCAAAATTGACTTCTGATATTATTTTTCCAAACATACTGTAGTCAAATCTAATAGTACCCATTATAGGTCCAATGACTCTATCTCATCAAACATAACTATTCTATTAACATGACATACCAATAAAACCTAAAGCCACGAAGCGTGCAATCTGTGTACCAACGAGAAACAATTCAAGTGTACTCAAACATGGAAAATGACTCAAATGAGAGAACCATACGGCAAGCTCAACAAGTATCACCACAACGCAATGTTATGAACCCATCAGACATAGTAGGACCAAGACACACGAATCTATCACTAAGGATCATATCCCAACATAACCCTGCTGCAATGCGTGACCCCATCCAAACACTAGTCCATATGAAATACCTCAAGCCGCAATGCTCAAAAGCAACAACTACATGCAATTCGACATCAAGTACATGAAGTGCATGACCATAACCTTGAAGAAGAAAATAACACAATATACCACAGCCGAGAAAGACCAAAACCAAGGCGCAATCAACCATTCCACACCCCAATCACCATCTCGCTCGAATTCTGCTACAAGGCCCAAACAGAACCTTATCATGTGTGCATATAACCAACAAATCACAACCCCCTCGTAGCATAGAAGAGTAACACATAGAACATATCATAATACAAACAAGCTCAACTCTAACTGAATGACACACCCCTTAGCACTAACAATTCGGAGTCAACATATCCGACCCGGTGTAGAATACACATCCTCCTCGGGCCCACCAATGGGCCCCCAAATCAACTCCGGTCATCCCCAAATGGATAAATAACCCTCCAAAGGTCCACAATGATCTAACTATAACATGTACCACCATCTAGCTAAAATTGGCCACATCGTCATAGTCCACAACCCCGAAACAATCTGCTTCTAAGAATTCCCAGTCTCCAAATCCATAGAACACATGAATCACCATAGTCGATCCCAACTCCACCACTCGAATGACTAACACATCTCTCTTACACAATCAACCAATGAGAAATACTTCTAAATTTCCCTTGCACCACATGGAAAAAATCTGAACATCAGTTATCGCTCAACTAGGCGAGTACCACAATATAATGAAGCATCCGAAGTCAGAACACAATGAGCCTTTTGAAATGCGCACCCTTCAGGCATTACCAAATAGTAATCGCATTCATCTAAACATCTGAAGCAGTCCATGTTGTTCAAAATTCATGACCTTCCCTTCAAAACTGAACCACCACCTTGTACATGCGAATCTCAATTCCACATGACGTACCGCATTTATCATGCCATCATATGAAAAGCACGAGAATCTCATTATAAACTCTAAGTCACAAGCAGAATACATACCCAATTAGTCAGAAACATTCCACTTGATTCCATCCAGGAGAAAATTATAACACGTAGCATACCCCTCATACCTGTAGATAATATCTACCTCAAATTGTGGCATAAATCATCGAGAACACTTCGAAACCCATTTGCACATAACCAAGCCATTGGAATTAAATCTCTCTAACTCAACCAAGCCACGCAAGTTTCCAAACCTAAGAGTATTGCCACAAAACACCTGTAGAGACTCACCACATCATAAGTACCCAAAGAACCGATCATATCCATTATCGTGTTGATTCAACTTACTACCAAGCTGTCCTATTTCTCCGAGTTCCTCCCCAATAACCCTCAAGTTGAAATTTCTCCTTGCCAGAACACCATGATCCATAAACAAAGCTTGCCACATGAGATCCTAGCATAAAATCACACCGCCCTAAGGCCCATAAGCCATTGTATTCCCTCTTAGCACCCCAAAAGTACCACAACCGAGACACTCACTCGGAAGAGACTTTTTGTGAATTTAAAGTTGTTTCTTTTACCTTTCTGATACTAAGATATAGAATCCATAATGATACAGAAATACCGCAAGTCCCGGCACCTTCCAATGCAAATCTCAGATCTTAACCACATACAAATCCGAGGAAATCCTCCAAATGCCACATATGAATCTTGAACTCTATAGAACCTTCTCGAGAGTTATTCTCTCTGCTCAAATCTCAATTGCACCGCCCAAACGAGCCGAATGGCATGTGCCCCGTTAGCATGATAACACCCAAAGAAGTAATCTACATCCCTAAGCAACCGAGTGAATACCATTTCCTTAGTACATTACATCCATCACGAACAACAACCCTAAACCATTCCCAAGACTTCCATATATCCATAAGGTGTAATACATCATGCATCCAGAAATTTCCTTGCTTAGGTCTTCCTCAAAACCAACCTCTACAAGTCACAACCGATCCACAAGTATACCTCAGACCGAAATCAATACAACACATAACCATGCAATCAAATAGTCAATGGTAGACTCCCCCACTTGTCTCAAAGCCATGGAATAAAACATCCGATAACTCACAATACCCATACTATATTACTGCCATAATCATGTAGTTGTTTTTCAACTAAATTCTTCACAAGCTTATGTAACACAAACAATAAAATACCTCAAACCATCTGCTAAGCTCGCATTCATCCTCGTGACAGTCAAGTCAACTCTCTCAACTGAACCAAACTCAAATTGCAACATATATAACCCACTAATAGAAAGAAGCTCTCCACACAATCATCACAAGGATCACACATCCGTAGATTACCCTACAATTGATAACCCGCCTGCTTAGCCCCAAACTGACATCTCTCTATGCCCTTTCACGGCCACAACTACTATGCAATCACTTAATCTTCCCGAGTCTGAACTCGTCAACAAGACATGAGGATCTACTTCGTTCCACAAATAAAATAACATGAAAGAATCCCTCAAAACCCTCATAACTCCAGATTATATAACACATACACATAAATCGAGCATCCAATCGTCCTTTTCACATCTCAAGCAAACTCTTCTCGTCATATTCAAACCATCGGAACAAATCCTGTAGTCACATCATACTCATCATATAGCCATCCAACCACTCACCGAGCCATAAATTCCACTCATAGGGACACTACCGGACATATAAGTCTAAAAGTACATGCTCACACAACTGAAACTACCGAGTCTAAATTGCATGCAGCCTAAACCTGACCTCAAGTCCTCCAGGGCCCATCACCAAAACACAGAAAACACATCTCACACCTCATCCATGGAATCACCAGCTGTTGATGCAGAGCTTAGGCCTTATTTTCAATTCCACCCAATAGCCATTGTGACAACCTTCCCCATGCGGAATGTATTTAACAAGCCTGAGCTTTCAGGCTGGTTGGCTAAATGGGCAGTCAAAATTAGTTCAACATTGAGTGCAAGCCCAGGACTACAATCAAGTCACAGGTTTTGGCCGACTTCGTGGCCGATCTCAGTCTCGAGTTAATGCCCTTAGTTGCTAAAGAGGCAACACTAGTGTCAGAAACAATATTAGGAATTTGGACATTGTTTACGGATGTAGCTTCCATTGTAAAAGGGTCGGGGCTCGGGGTAGTTTTAGGAAGGCCATTAAGACTATTCCATTAACCAACAATGAATCCAAGAGAGGCTTTGGTTGCAGGACTAGAACTAGCCGAGGGACTTGGCTCCGAGGTCATCGAGATCAAATATGATTCCCAACTGGTTGTAAACCAAGTATATGGGATTTTTTATACAAAGTAGGAACGCATGCAATAATATGTGAACAAGGTTCAAGCAATGCTTGCACAATTCAGGGAACGGTCGATCATACACATCCCGAGATAAGAGAACGTGGAAGCAGATGCATTGGCTAAGTTGGGGTTGTCCACGGATATGAAAGGATCTGACTCCGGTACCGTTGTTCAACTTCTACATTCGGTACTGGATATAGATGGCTATTGTGAAGTCAATACAACCAACCTAGTCTGGGACTGGATGAATGAGTTCATCGAATATCTTTGTCATGGCAAATTGCCCGAAGATCTGAAGGCGTCTCGGGCACTACTCACCAAAGGGGCTCGTTACTGCCTCATGGATGTGCAATTATAGAAAAGATCATACCATGGTGTATTGGCCCGATGTCTGGGAGCCTCAGAGGCAGACTACGTGATGAGAGAAGCCCATGAAGGAATTTGTGAGAACCATTCCGGTGCAGATTCGTTGGTTAAAGCCGGTTAAGGCAGAAATCTGGGCAATTTTGGCATTTCACATTTTTTGCCCCAACCCTTTAATACACGACTTAGCTAATCTTTTGCATATCTTTAGCTTAAATTTTTCAGTCTCTTGACTAGAGAAGACAAGTTTTGGAGCTAGGGCTCTTGCACACACAATTTGATCTTGAAGATTTGAAGCATTTGGTTGAGAATTTCTTACCCATTTTTACTCATTTCTTCATTTTCTTGCTTTGTATTGTATATCTAAGTGTGTAGTAACTTTTTCAATACTTGAATATTGTTTATGGGAATATTCATATTTAAAGTGTGGATTAAATATCTTGTTATGCTTGTGTATTGAACGATTTTATTTATATTGAAGTGAGTTATTATTTATTTAATTATTGTTGTTCCTTAATGTTTTAAAAGGGATTAGCTAACCCTAGGACTCGCCCATTAACTTCGAACTAATTTTTTAAAAGATAATCTGGGGTTGGGAAAGATTAATTAACAAGAACTTGAGGCGTTAACCCTCACTTTATAGATTCTACCCAGGATAGGATTGAACTACTTGTAATAATATTCAGGTGTGCTTAATCTCTTAATTATTTTAGGAATAATTCAATTAGAAAGTCTTTTTAGTCTTCGGAAGAAGCTAATAAATAATTATTACCCGAGCCTAATTAATATAAACTCGCTCATATTTGTAAAATCGTAAAATACATTGGATCGTTACTTGAGTGTAATTCCCTGTGCACCCATGCTTGTAGCCATTGATCATTTAACTTGCTTCCTAGGATAGTTTATATTTTTACAATTAGTTATAAATATTTTCTCAAAGCCTTTCTAAGTGTTTAGCTTAGTATAATAAGTGATAGTTCTCTTACACGTCGAACTGCCTACATATTATTCTCTGTGAGATTCGACCCTGACTCATAGTTGGGTATATTATATTGCATGCGACTGTATCTATTTAATTTTTAGTAGTGGATTTGGACGTCATCAAAATTGGCGCTATTGCCGGAGAAAAATTTGGCATATTTAGGTTGTTTGAGAAGTATACGCACGTGCTTTTCCGAACTTGTGAATATTTGTGTAATTATTTTTATTATCTTTCTTTATTTTTCTTGTTGTTTTCTTGTTTGTTTATTGTTTTATTTTCTTAGTTTTGAAAAATGGCATCATGCAATGAAAATGGGTCGGATAGTAGTTATTCATACTTTGATGACCCTTGTCCTTATTGTGGAGGACCACACTCTTGGCAAAATTGTTTAAATTCTCCCAGGGGAAAGATTGTGCGCACAATCTCAAACCCATGAGTGGAATATATGTGATAAGTATGGTGGTCAAAATGGCCATTGGGCTAATTGTGCTTATTTATCCTCGAATTCCCGTTATGATGGTTCTACTTTTTGTGATGACAATTATAGGGATATGGAAGTGGAAGAAATTGAGCATGGTCAAAATAGAGAGTTCAAGCTCATGATGGAATGCTTACCTAAGGAGGAAACAAAGAGCATAATGCCTTGGAGGAGCTTTTGAAAAATAGTCTCCAAAATGATTAGGTGCTTGAAAGTTTGAACTCACAAAGGGGAGAAATGCTTGAAACTTTAGAGGTCCAAAAAGCCTCGGAAGTGAATGATAGCCAAGAACCTTCCTTAGAGGTTGAAGACAAAAATCCTTCTTTGGCACTTGATCAAAATCAAGAAGAACTCTCAAATGCTCAAAAAGAGAGGATGATGCTCATGTTGGAGGACATTCTTGAAAATGAGGAGAAGCACAACTTGGTACTCGAGGACTTGAAACAAGCACTAAATCAAACTAATGAGACTATACGCATTTTGGAAGATCAAATGAAATCATTGGTTGAGGCTCATTAAGCTCACCAACTTGAGAGTGTGGAAAGAGTTCAAGAAAAGTCTAACTTCGAGGAAGAAAGTGAGTTATATTTTGAGGAATCAAGAATTGAACATCCACCAACCGACTCCATGCTTGTTGGTGATGCCAAGAAAAATATGAAATTAGAGTCAACCGATGTAGTTGAGAAGATGGGTGAAAATGACACTAGTTCGGGGGGAAAAGAGGATGTCAAACTCCGGAAAAACTTGTAAGTTGGGACCTTGATATCACATTCCAAGCACTTTTCAACTTTGGAATTTCATGGTAATTGAGTTGTCTGGATCCATATGGAAGCGTAAAGAAGTGCGACAAGATCCATAGATCTTGCAATTTAAAAATTCAAGAACGCAAAATGTCATTCCTCAAAAGAAAGCCAATAAATGCAAAATGAAGAAATTGATATTTGTCTTGATCATCTACCCAATTCTTATCTTCCAAGTGGAAAGAAAGTGGTAAAGTTGATTCGCGTCGTGCCA
The DNA here is from genome assembly GCA_005239525.1 of Nicotiana knightiana. Lineage (NCBI taxonomy): Eukaryota > Viridiplantae > Streptophyta > Magnoliopsida > Solanales > Solanaceae > Nicotiana > Nicotiana knightiana. The sequence goes on from ML403165.1 coordinate 113,003, forward strand.
TGACGTTAAATGTGGCGCTTGATGGGAGGAAACCTATCATTTTCAAATGTTGTTGTTAGATTTTTATTTTTGTAGTTCATTTATTTTTGTTGAACATTTTGATGTGTGTGTGTCTTAGAGTGCATGGAAAGTGAAGAAAAAATGGCTAAGCTTGCTTTTCTGCAGCAAAAGAATGCGACAACATAGTGGTTATGTGGACCGCATACTGGTCACAGAATGATTCAGAAGTTCATAAGCTATGGTCGCTAAAAAATACAGTGCAATGCCAATTCTGCGGATCGCACAACAGCCATGCGACCGAAAATGCGGTCACACATTGGCCAAGCACACACCCATCATTTTCCAAAGTTTTTAGTCATTTTTCAAATTTTTCTTTTTTAGAATAGCTTAGTATATTGTTTTTGACTAATCTGCCAAGTTTATAATTTTTGGAGTTGATTTGAGCAGGTCGGATTGCCAGGACAGCCAAAAACCACTAGTTGAGGAAAACTACAGAAAACTGTAGAAAACTACGATCACGTGAAAAGAAATATGTTCGTGTAGAACCATTATTTATGTTACCTTATGTGATTGCGGAAGACGAAACGCACTCGCATCTGTGAGGGAAATTTTTGTTCTTCGCGAACGTTGAACCATTATACGATCACGTTTCATCAGGTAAGTGCCCATCTAATTAAAACATACCAGCTTATCACCGGACGATTGTAAAATTGAGCAGGGGCAAAACACCTTCCTCTCTCATATATGGCGCGAAAGCTCTGATACCGATGGAAGTAGGGGAGCCAACTTTATGATTTTTCGAGAAAATGAAGAAGCAAACAATAAGGCATTATTGGTTACTCTGTATTTGCTTGATGAACTCACGGACTTGGCATACGCGAGGATGGTGGCTCAAAAGCAAAGAATGGAAAGATATTACAATCGGAGGTCCAATCTCTGCTACTTCAAAGTAGGAGACCTAGTCTTGAGAAAGGTGATGAAGAGCACTAGAGAAATCAACATTGGGAAGCTGGGTCCCTCCTATACCAAAAGTATTCCCTCATATCTAAAAAGACATATGCGATGTATCATATGAGGAGAGAACCTTGGAAGAGGCCAAAGAGGGCAGTGTCGACATTGATGATTGCATCGCCAAGGCCGAGAACTGGAGCTAATTGCTCAAGAACGTCTCCCTGCTCAGCCCGCTGCAACTGACTCTTCGAGCACCAGTTCCGAGTATCGGGAACTGAGGATGAAACTGGAGAGAATGGTGATGAAGGTCCAGTCATCGAACCGGCAACTGATCCACCATCTTCCGTCGGGGAGGACGTAAATTCCTCTCTCCCCGAACTCCGGCGAGGATAATGCTTAGATTCTTTCCTTTTGTAGTTGTCCTTTTTTTGTTTTCTTTTGTACTTTGTAATTATGTCAAATTTTCATCGAGTTTGACACTTTTGATAAATAAAGAAGAATTTTGCTTAAGTGTTATGCAAGATACATTTTCTTTGCGTTGAATTAGTTAATGCTTCAGGCATACTTCCATTCGATAGCTTCTGAGCATGAATGTTTACGGAACGAACTCTTTACTATGAGGGTTTCATAAGAGATGGACCTCTTATGTTTATGGTTCTCTTGAAGAGGACGCCTTCTGTTCATTCCAACACAAGCATTTGAAGTTTTTTGTTAACTTTCAAATGACAAAATCAATTCAGCGTTTGGACAAAAATCAAGATAAAAATAAAAAGGCTTTATTTTATTCCTTCTATCATTAAAAGTACATAAACATTCATTTGCTAAAGGAAAAAAGAAACTGCCAATACATGTGGCTAACTTGTACAACTTATTTCTACGGGGCTAGTCATGCAGTCCTCGGTCCCGATGAGACATTATTGTTCCGATTCTCGCAGTCTCTGGTTCTTGTGGCATTCCTGTTGTCGTATCTTATACTATTCCCCCAGTTTTTGAATACAAAGTATGCGCATTGGAACACTGGAGGTCTTTTTCATTTGTGGAAATAACTCGTGAACGGTTAAATAGTCTTTGGATCGATTGCTTGTTTTGCTTCACATTAGGAACTTGCCATCGAGCCAACGATTATTTAACCATCCCATAGCGGTTTATCATTTCAATTACTTTTCATTTAAAGGTCTTAATCTTGTCTATGGTTCTTCCTTCGTAGTATGCTTTCCGTAGCTGACTCATTAAAAACCTTGCCAGAAAAACCCGTTGGGACAAAAACTAGTCGAAGGGAAAAAGAGTGCAACACATACTTTTCGTATTGGTAGGATCCATCAGTAGTAATACCTTTTCATGTAAGTCATATTCCAATTGTTGGGCAATTTAAATTCATCTTGATTTTCTAGCTCGTAACCTTTACCGGTGACAGCTGAAACCCGATAGAGACCTTCCCAGGCTGGACCTAGCTTTCTAACGTTGATTTACCTAGTCTTTGAGTCACCTTTCTCAAGACTAGGTATCCTACTTTGAAGTAGTGGAGATTGGCCCTCGGATTGTAATATCTTTCCATCCTTTGATTTTGAGCCACCATCCTCATGCATTCGAAGTCTTTGTTTTCATCGAGCAAATCCAACTTCACCAAAAATGCCTCGTTGTTTGCTTCTTCGTTTGCTCGAGAAAACGGTAAAGTCGGATCCCCTAATTCCACTCTTATCAGATCTTTTGCGCCATATACTAGAAAGAAAGGTGTTTTGCATGTGCTCGATTTTGCACACCCACAATACACCGGGTAACTCTTCGGGCCATTTGCTTTTAACAGCTTCCAATATCTTTTTGAGATTTAGGATAATTATCTTATTGGTCGACTCTGCTTGTCCATTAGCGCTCGGATGGTATGGCGAGGATGTAATTCTATTGATTTTTAAATCTTCCAGAAATTTTGTGACCTTTGAGCCTATTAATTGTGGTCTGTTATTGCAGGCAATCTCCTTCGGTATTCCAAATCGGCACATTATGTATTACCATAGGAAGTCGACCACTTTGCGTTCACCCATATTTTGGTCAGGACCTGCTTCAACCCATTTAGTGAAGTAATCTATTAAAATTAAAAGGAATCTTACCTTTCCGGTACCCCGTGGCAGTGGGCCAACTATATCCATCCCCCATTTCATGAATAGCCACATGGACAATATCAAATGCAAGAGTTGCACTAGTTGGTGTACCAACTGTGCATAACGTTGGAATTTGTCGCATTTTTGAACGAACGTCTTTGCTTCTTGTTCCATCCAGGGCCAATAGTATTTTGCCCTAACCAGATTTACTACCAACAAATCTGCACCGGAATGGTTCTCGCAAATTACTTCATGGACTTCTCTCATTATGTAGTCCGCTTCCGAGGCTCCCAGACATCATGCCAATGGACCATGGTACACTCTTCTGTATAATTTCCCATCCATGAGGTAGTAACGAGCCACATTAGTGCTTAGTTCTCGGGATGCCTTCGGGTCTTCGGGCACATGCCGAAGATATTCGACAAACTCATTCCTCTAGTCCCAAACTAAGTTGGTTGTATTGACTTCACAATAACCATCCACATCCAGTACCAAATGTAGAAGTTGAACGACAATACCGGAGTCAGATCCTTTCATCTCCATGGACGACCCCAAATTAGCCAACTTGTGCTTCCACATTCTCTTCTCTCAGAATGTGTATGATTGACCATTCCCTGAATTGTGCAAGCGTTGCTTGAACCTTGTTCACATACCGTTGCATGCGTTCCGCCATTGTATCAAAAATTTGATACACTTGGTTTACAACCAGCTGGAAATCACATTTGATCTCGATGACCTCGGAGCCAAGTCCCTGAGCCAGTTCTACTCCTGCAACAAAAGCCTCATACTCAGCTTCATTGTTAGTTAACATAATAGTCTTAATGGCCTGCCTCGGGATTTCTCCCGAGGGTGTGATTAAAACTACAGCGAGCTCGTCTTATTTACATTGGAAGCTCCATCGATAAACAAGGTCCAAATTCCTAATGTCATTTCCGACACCAGTGCTGCGTCTTTAGCAGCTAAGGGCATTAACGCGGGATTAAAATCAGCCATGAAGTCGGCCAAAACCTGTGACTTGATTATAGTCCTGGGCTTGTACTCAATGTTGAATTTGCTAAGTTCAACTGCCCATTAACCAACCGGCCTGACAAGTCAGGCTTGTTAAGAACATTTTGCAAGGGGAAGGTTGTCACAACGACTATCAGGTACAACTAAGGCCATCTTTTTGAGGTGCGGATAGTGAGTCTATGCTCCTGAAAATATTTTACTAATATATTAGACATGAAATTGCATACCTTTATCCTCTCGAACTAAAACGACACTTATCTCTACTTCCGAGACCGCTATATATATCAGTAATTTTCACCTTCCCCCAGCTTTGATAGTAGCATGGGGCTTGATAGGTACCGTTTCAAGTCTTTCAAGGTTATGTTGGCATTCCGGAGTACATTCGAAATTGTTCTTCTTCTTCAGAAGTGAGAAGAAGTGGTGACATTTTTCCGAGAATCGAGAGATAAACCTACTTAAAGCAGCCAATATTCTGGTTAGCCTCTGTACTTCTTTTGCGCTCGTTAGCTGGTCCGAGATATATTCGATGGATTTGATTTTATCGGTATTTACCTCAATCCCTCTCTGTGAGAACAAGAACCCCAAGAACTTACCAGATCCAACCCCGAACGCACATTTTTTCGGGTTGAGTTTCATGTGATGCCTCCTCAATATATCGAAGGTTTCTTAGAGGTGTTTCAAACGATCACCCGCATTCAAAGACTTGACTAACATGCCATATATATATACTTCCATTGTTTTGCCTATTTATTTTTCAAACATCTTAGTAACGAGCCTTTGATACGTGTCTCCGGCGTTTTTAAGCCCGAATGACATCACATTTTAACAATATGTGCCGAAATTTGTTATTAAAGAAGTTTATTCCTGATCCTTTGGGTTCATCTTGATCTGATTGTACCCGAAGTAGGCATGAAGGAAACTCATTAACTCATGCAGAACCGTTGCATCAATCATTTGATCAATGTTTGGCAATGGGAATGGGTCTTTAGGGCACGCCTTATATAAGTCCTTATAATCTACGCACATTCTGAACTTGTTATTCTTATTTTAAATGGAGAAATGGCCTCCTGGCCACTTAAACTTGTAGGGATTTTTAAAGCCGATACACCAACTTACAATTTTCCCATTTAAACACTCAAACTTGTGAAACCCATAACTAATAAATACATTTTACCCTTGACCGTCCGCGCGTGTATTACACATCTGCTAACGTGTCCATCCAGTCAGATAACGTGTCCGCCCAGTCAGCACTAAGCCAATCACAACATTACACGTCAGAGGCAGGAAAATAAACCCCCATCGATTGGGGTCCCCCCTCTTTTAATCAGTATACCCAACCTAATCCCCATTCTTTCATTTACCTTTCTCTCTTTAACCACACTTATCATCTTAAACCTAGGTTAGTAATGACTTCATAATCAGTCATCCCCTTCACAAATTAATCAAAATCACTCCAAAACCCATTGATTGGGGTACCCTCCTATTTATTCAAAAGTTATTCGAGTCTTTTTTGGTCAGAGATTTCGATTCCAGTCACGTGTTAGCCCTTGAAGGTTAGTTTGTTTCTTTTGATGTTGTTTTTTATTTTTTTTCGTCTAATTTATTATGAAAAAATGTGGGTAATATTTGATTTTCAAAGCTATTTTTGTTTGCATGCATCATTTGTTATTTTGGGATTTAATATTAGGGTTTTGGGGAAACAGTCGAATGTTCACTATATTTTAAGGGTTTTGTCTTTTTCAAGACTGATTTGGCATTTGGGGTTTAAAAATTAGGGCTTTTGTCCGCATGCACAAATTGGGGGATTTTATATTAGGGTTTTCGGGGAAAGTAATCGAATATACACTTTATTTTTAGGGTTTTGTTTTTTTCATAAGTGATATGGCATTTGAGGTTAAAAAATTAGGGCTTTTGTCCGCATTCACTTTATTTAGGGGTTTTGCCTTGTCTTTTTCTTGTCTCCCACTTTGTTAAAGTTTATCACTTTTTAGGGTTAAAGTGTATCTGACTTGGCCTCCCCCTTTTTGCAGAATTCAATGGCTGTCTATGTGAAATTACAATTTCATCATCTAGGGTGGTTAGTGGCTGACCCGTTTATAAGGTATGTACATGGACAAACTTGGCAAGTTGCTCTTCAAGCTGACATTGATGAATTGCATATATTACCATTTCATGATTGGGCTAAGGATATGGGGTACTTAACAGTGGATAAATATGCATGTAAAATTAACCAAAAAGGAGAATTTAGATTTCTGAAATATGATGCTGATGTGTTAGCTTTGTGTAAAGACCTCAAGGATGGGGATTTTATTGATGTGTATATTTGTCACACAATTAATACACCATATGTTGATTAAGACCTAGATGAAATGTTAAGTTGTGGTGGTTTAAATGTGGAGCCCACTGATGTTCAGCCATCTGGCTTAATGAAAGGCCACATGGACAAACAAGTGATGCTAATGCTAGGGCAACAAACTCACCTACTAATGATAGGGCAACTCACTCACCTAACAATGATATAAATAGGGGTGATAACACTCATGGGAAGGGTAAAGAGAGGGCTGTTGTAACTGATTCACTCTAACTATTTCTGTTTCTGTTATTCTAACTGTTTCTGTTTTTGTTATTATAGTTGTTTCTCTTGTTGCTTAAGGGACTTGTTGCATCTGTTTCTGAGTTGTTTCCAAATGCTGAACACAGAATGTGTGCAAGACACATATGGAGCAACTAGAAACAAAAGTGGAAAGGAGAGGAAAGAAGGAAGAAGTTTTGGGCATGCGCAAGGGCTTCCTTTGAAGCATATATGAAGTCTAAGTTGGATGAATTGGCAGAATTAGGTGATAGTAAGAGCATTGAGGATCTACTGAGATACCCAAAACAAAGTTGGTGTAGAGCATTCTTCAAAGATTAGAGTAAAAGTGATTCTATGGAGAACAACATGTGTGAGACCTTTAATAGTTGGATCTTGTCTGCTAGGCACAAGTCTATCATAACCATATTAGAAGAGATTAGAGTGAAGGTGATGGAGAGGATGACTGGCATGAGAGAGTTTGCTACAAGGTGGATTTTTGATGTATCTCCTATGGCAATGGGGTACTTAGAGTAACAATCTCAATATGCAGTTAAGCATGAACTGAAATGGAATGGGGACATGGGGTTTACAAGCATATTGTTGACTTCTCCAACAATACATGCACATGCAGATCATGGCAGCTCAAAAAAATACCATGCTCCCATGCAATATGTGCAATGTTCTTTAATAAATTTGAGCTTGTTGACTATGTTGTTCACTGGTACAGGAAAGAAACATACCTGAAGGCTTTTAGTTGTTACATACAACCAGTGACCAACATGGAGATGTGACCATCAACACAAAATGCAATTGTTGAGCCTCCTGTAGTTACCAAGATGCCTGGTAGACCTAAGAAAAATAGAAAAAAGGCTCAAGATGAACCAAAAGTTTGGTAGGAGATCAAGGAAAGGGACACCAATGACCTGCTCTCATTGCAAGACATTAGGCCATAACAAGAAGGGGTGTTCTATCTTGGTAATGCATTCCACTTTAGAAATTTAATTACTCATTTTATTTCTATAACTCTTTTTTCTTTTTGGAAATTTCACAAAGGACAAGGATCTGGAACATCAGGTGATTCTGCTACTCAACCATCACAGTCTGCTCAAACAACAACTCAACAATCAGTTCCTGTCAGTGATTTTGGAACTGCCTGGACCACAAATACCCAACCATCAGCTATTGCAAGTGCATCTGTAAGTATTCACTTTTTAATTTAGTTAATCTCTATTAGCATTCTACCTTTAAATTACTAGATAGTATTCTATCTTGAATCAGGATACTAGGAGTATGAGATCAAGGACTTCTGAGGATATTATATCTAGTGTTAGAGGAAGACCAAGAGCTAGTGGACTTCGAGGAAGACCAAGAACTACTGGATTTGGTATTTTGTTTGGTGATTCAGGAACAGTGATAGAAAGGGTAAGATTAATCAAGAAATACTGAATTTTGAATTATTGTTTAGATATTAGTTGTTTGTGTGGTAATTTGACATTGATGATTGCAATGTGGCTCAAGAGATAGGGTACATTCTGCTCCTACAAAAGTAATGGATGCTGGGCAGAGCGATATTGATCTTGGATATAATGCACCTCGACTAAGGTGGCAAGGAAGAAATGCTATAACACAAAGGCAACTTCAACAACAGTTGAGGAAAAGACCAACTCAAGCAAGCCTTAGCCAACCTCAAGTCCATTCTTCATCTCATCCAAGCCAGTCTCCATGTCCAAGCCAATCTCAGCAAAACATCAACCAATCTCAACCTTGAAGATGACTGAATGTTCATATGGTTTCTGTTAATTTTTGTGAATGAACTTGCGTTAAGTTTGTTAGTTGCAGAACTTTATTTCTAAGTGTGTTAGGGAAGAACTTATAATGTAGGTTAATTGTTAGTTGCAGAATTTTTCTTTTGTTTGCTTAAACTATTTCTGCTGCTAGATAGAAATTCAGTGCTAATTTTTTTAACCAAGAAGGCTGATGGAACTTGGTTGTTTATATATGTATGCTTGTGTTATGTCACAACTGCTTTCATTCTAGGAAAAATACTTCATTTTGTCATTAGCATTGTACATAGGGTTATGAAGACATTGATTAGTGCTAACTAGACTAAGATGAAAATTACAATTATTAGTGCTAATACAAAAACTAAGATTACAATGATTCTCTTCCTACGTTGTAGTCGATCTCTCTCTCTAATTCTTGATAACAGTCCTGAAATTCACTTGTTTATAGTGATATGGAAGAGGTGGGTCAAACCACCTAAAAAAATTATAAGAATTGACTTGACCATAATTTGAGAACCCATAGAATCTTCTTCCTGGATTTGTTGGCTTCCAAGTGATGCAAATATGAGATTCAACTCCACAATGACAAAATACAGGACTTTGAATCATTCTCATAGTCTGGGGAAAAAAAATTAAATAAAACTTCAGATTTTAAGAAATAGGAAGGAATGAAGCTTCAAATGCTGCCAATGCTATATAATAGAGGGATAATGTGTTAGGGCAATTAAAGGAATAAGAACCCACTAAAATAGGCCCCATTTTTTGACCGTTGGGCATTGGGAAAGGGTACTCATGCTCCTAAAAGTTGTGAGACTCACGCACATAGATGACTAGGACCAACTGACGCCACATGGGATGGGTCAATGGTCAAACGTGTTTATTAGTTATGGGTTTCACTAGTTCGAGTGTTCAAATGGGAAAGTTGTAAGTTGGTGTATCGGCTTTCAAAAGCCATGTTAGTTTAAGTGGCCAGGAAGTCATTTCGCCTATTTTAAACTATAACTACATTAGCTAACCATTATGGATATTTTACCACCCGGATTGAACGGATGTCGAGTTGTCGGGTTACCTCTTATTTAACAAACTTGTTTCTGGCCTTGGCTATTGGAAGTTTCTTTTGCCTTACCGGTGGGAACTTTGAGTCCAGGCTTAGCTTGTGCACGACCACCTCTAATGGGATACCTGTCATATCCGAGTACGACCATGCAAAACAATCAATGTTAGCTTTAAGGAAATTAATAAATCCTGACCTGAGTTCGGGATTCAGTCATATTCCCAAGTGAAACTTCCTTTCCAAGAATTCTTCGAACAAAGCCACTTGCTCGAATTCTTTGCAATGGACTTGGTTGCATCTGTCTCCTCTGGTACCTAAAAGTATCTCGGCACCTGGTGGGATTCTGATGACTCCTCGCCTTTATCATCTTCATTTGGAAAGAGAGAAGGCGTCGGTTCCAGTAATTACTATTTGTTGGGCTCCTTCCCTTTGCTGCTGGAAATCGACACTGCGTTCATCTCTCTTGATGCCGGTTGATCTCGTCTTATCTGCTTGATTCCTTTTGGGGCCGGGAATCTCAATAGTTGATGATATGTTGATGGCATAACCTTCATCTCATGTATCCACGGCCTTCCGAAGATTACATTTTAACCCATGTCATTATCTACCACTTCAAATAAGGTGGTCTTGGTTACCCCCTCGGCATTCGTGGGTAGCAGGATCTCTCCTCGGGTTGTCACACTTTCCAAGTTGAACCTAGCGAGGAGTTTTGTTACTGGAATGATGCTTCCGGCTAACTTTGCTTGTTCCAGCACTCTCCACTGAATGATGTTTTCTGAGCTTCCTGGGTCAACCAAAACATATAATCTAGAAATCTAATACACTAAGAGAAATTACTAGGGCGTCATTATGTAGAAAAGAAGTTTGTCGGTGTCTTCCTTCGTGAAGGTGATATCATCTTTTGTGACTTCCCGGAGTCTCTTATTGTGAGTCATTGATATCTTTGTTTTCTTGGCCGTCAATAAGGTTACGCCATTAATTTTATTCCCTCCAAAAAATCATGTTGATAGTCAACTGGGGAGGGTCTTCTACTATCTTCGAAGGCTCCGCATTATCCCGGCTGCGGCTCTAATTGTTCTTGGCTCGGTCAATCAAGAATTCCCTAAGATGGACGTTCTTCAACAACGTCATCACCTTTTCAGGCAGATGTCGACAATCCCTAGTTCTGTGGCTGTGAGTCCCATGATATTCACACCATAAGATTGGATCTCTCTAGCTGGGATCGGATCTGATTGGCTTCAGGAATCGTGCTTCTTTGATATTCCTCATTGATGATACCAAATCCACTATGTTGATGTTGAAATTATAATCCGACGACATGGGATATGTTGAATCTCGGGCCCCGAATACCTCTGTTATTCCGGCTTGGTCAGTTCTTATTTCGAGAGAAAACCTATCCGAGGATCGCAACCTTTGTTGCAGCCTCCTTCGGTTCTCTCGTATGGAAGGAAATGACATTTATAAGATCATTGGTCTGCATCGTAATTGCCTTTGAACTTATCCTGGCTCTTGTCTCGGTCCCGTCCCTTGGTTAATGTCGGGAACCCAAGCTGATGGTCTTCTATCCTTGTTTTTGATACATAACGATTATGGATATCCGCCCATATGGTCGCTTGGAATGCGAGCAGGCTTTCCTTCAGCTTTCGGGAGGCGTCAGAGCTCCTTGGGTTCAAACCCTTTGTAAACGCCTCCGTTGTCCACTCACCTGGTATGGCCGGTAGCAATATCCTTTCTTTTTGGAACCATCACGAACTCCCACAACAAGTGGGACTCAACTTGCGCGATCGTGAATATGTACACCTTCCGGGCTTAGGCCTTCCTTGCCTCGGCATGGGCCTTTATGAGTGAATCTGCAGGCATTTCAAAAGATTCAATTGAATGCTCGGGTAATAGTGAATACCATGTTAGGTACCTCTTTGTGAGGGTTTCACCAAACTTCTTTAGCAAGACTGATTTGATCTCATGTTGAGCCAGAACATTCCCTTTTACAACCGTGGTGTAGGTTGTGATGTACTCCTGCAGATCCGAAGTCCCGTCGTATTTTGGTATGTTCGAAATTTTGAACCTTCTCGGAATTAACTCCGGTGCTGCACTCGGTTTAAACGCAATTGAGTGTACTTTTCAAATCTGGGCCTTTCAAAGCTAGTGGTGCTCCCGAAATCTGATCCATTCGGGTGTGAACTCTTTCATATTTTGATCCATCCGTTCGTTTATTTCCATTATAAATCTCATGAGCTCCATTTTGAAGAAGTCATTCCCGTTATAATTACCAGCTCTGGTACCGGTCCCCCCGGTATCGTCGAAACTGACCTCACATCTTGGGGTATTGTTATCAACTCTTTGAGCCATTTGATTTGTAGGAATGCCGAGAGGAATCGGTACCCTTTCGTTTGAGTTGTTGGAAGCGCCTGACAACGCTTGCTTCAACTCCGTCATTACTTGATCCTGCCTTGAGAGGTGGCACATGATGTCTTTTGTTGCTCTCTTAGGATTCTCACTATTTTCGTAACGTGTTCCTCTTTCGCGTCATCGAGAGTTGGCTCCCGTACATGTTGTGGGTACTGCCCTACACGAACTGGGGTTGCTTCATCCATTTCGTTACGGGTGTCGCTGATTGAATCCCTATGTTGAGGTGGATTTTCGTATCTCTCAACGTGGTGTGAGATGTTGACATCATTAGATACCATTTCAATTTCTTGCTAAGGAAAAATTCAAACAAGTTAGTAACAAACGTGAGGATCAAAGCAATTACGCAATTATCTAAGCCACACGGTGGACGCCAAATTATTTACCCGTAAAATAGTACAGTTGAATTTGTTATGTGATTTATAGATAAGTGAACTGATTTGATCCAAAAAGGGTAAATAAATAAGATTAAAAGTAAGACTTAGTAGTTAGAAATGAGGAAGATGACAAGCCTGGTTCCAAGACTAACATCTCCGAGGACAAAAATGAGAATAATATAAAAAAGCAAATAAGATTGTTTAATTGAGAGCAAAAATGGAATATAACATATGTTTTGCCAAGAATTTTGTGTCCTATAATGGCTTCTAAGACGTTTATTTATAAATATACCTAGGGAAACAAGATCCTAGGATCAAGCCCTACTTAAATGACAATAAAAGAGCCATTAGTGAATATGCAACAGCATGCCATGAATGCAAATATTCTCTGCAACGGCTGCCCATTTACTGTTAAAGAATATTCTTCATTGAATGCTATTCGATGACAAATATTCGATCTGCTCATATTGACCATGTTCCCTTCAGGATCTATCCGATGTCAGTTGTAGTCGTCGTCCCCTGTACTAGTTGTTAATTGATTCGCCTTTTGCTTGCCTTCGGTTCCACGTGTCAAGCTATCATTTGACCATTTATTATAAACCAATGTTATCCCATACACAATCGTGCCTCAAGCTCGCCGCCTTAGCAACTTTTGCCTCCAATACCGGGAGACACGCAGCAAGTTGGTCCCTTTCGGCCAACAATTCATCTCATTCGAAGGCGAGTTCTTGCTTATCGAGAATCAATTTCTGCAAGCCCTCGGAAGCAAGGAAGTTGGCCTGTAAAAATAATATCAAAGTTAGAAATCCCATTACAACAGAAGAGTAGAAAATAAATAATAGGAAAGAAAGTACAGTATCGCTTCCGCATTATACATTACATTATTCTACAAACGCTCCCCCAAAAAGGAGCATATTTTCTTCCTATCTTTCTCTGAAGCCAGCGTCTTCTGTTAGTTGGCAAGATCCACCAGCCTAGATAGCTGATGACACTCCTTCGAAACCGAAAGAGTAACACTCCTCCTCCCTCGGGGATCTTGGGAAAGGGGTGAGTAATTGTGCCCCAAATTCCCATGGTTGAGAGACTGGGGAGGAGAAGTATTCCTCTCTCTACTGTCTTTTGCCGGTGGAGAAGACACAACGGGCGCTGGTGGTGGAGGTGCAACTGTGTAGAAGGGCGTGAAGTTGTTGGCATCGAAGGTTGAGAGGCAACTGCAATAGGAGTAGGGCTGATTATTGGTTGCTCAATGTTCGAAGGCAACAGAGGCTCGGGGTCCGAGCTCCTTAGACTGGGGACAACAACGGGAGTTGGAAAGCGAGAATCAAAATCCTCCACTATAACCATCTCGCCCCAAAGCACTTGGACCTCATCTGTGGTCGGGTTTTGAAGCTCTCCCGGTTGAGCATCCATTTGAGCTGATGAAGTTATTTTTCTTCTTTGGAGGGGAGCCACTTCATCACTGGCTTCTCCATCTTCCACAACAGCTACTGTGATCGGCTTGATTGTTACGAATTTTATTTTCTTATTTTTATTCCTAGCCGAGGAAGAACGTTGCCTTTTTGGTTGCTTGTTCTCTGGCTGGGGACTCCGAGAGGAAGCACCTCCATCGGAAGTAGATCTGCATGCATTGCTTCGAGCAAGGGCACTTTTTAACACCCTCGCAGCCTCCTCGGGGTCAGCCAAAACATCAACCTCGGGAAGGTGACAGACCCCTGCGGGAGTCCTGAATCAAGAAAAACACTGAGTTAGCAAAATTACCTATGTTCATAACAAAGACAAAAGGAAAGAGAGCTCAGTTTACCATGGTTCTTGGCCTTCCACCCATATTTGGGGGCCATTTCCTTCCACCGACGGTATTCTGGTGTTGTAATATCCTGAATCTTTTGAACCCACTGGTCGATACCTTGAACTCTTGGTGGTTCCCACCGGGTAGCTGAAACAACGGAAACAAGGAGGTCAACAATAACGATTAATGGTCTTTTTACGAAGGAAAGAGATGAATAAATAACAAACTTACAAAAACGGTTCCATGATTCATGAAAGTACGGAGCTATGGCCGGGATGATATCCCTGGTAGTAGTGATGACAAATCGCTACATCCATCCACAGTCACAGTCATCATCCACGCTGGTAAGAAGGGCGTGGTGGCTATATTTTGCTAAAATTTATTACTCCCCCATGGAAACTTTTGTGGGAGTAGAGATTCATCATGTGTGCCAGGGTTAGGATTTCTCCAATCTCTGTGCACAACTAGCGTAGGCAAGCCACCGTTCGCCATATAGATGGGCCTATTTGTGCCAAACAGACCTGGTACTAGCGGTAAAACTCTATAATCATGGGGCCGAGCCCTTCACTCGTTCCCAAGGAAAATGGACTCAAGGCAAAGGGATAAGTATAAGCATACGTAAAATCTTTCTTGGTGAAGGTAACCAGCTCTATCATATCCGTAGTAAGGATGACAAGGTTTGTACAATTGCAGTCCTCCCTTGCAGTAGGAATACTAGAAGGGAGAATAGATGAGGGGTACCTGCTAACAGCCCAAGTCTGTGGAGACGCGGATAGAAGCTTCTCTTGGAAATCATTGACGGTACTCAGGTGTTTGGGTATGATGGTGTTTACAGTGGGAGGCTCAGAATCAACGTCAGCTTCTTTGTCTTTGTTTTTCTTTAGGTCTCCACCGAAGAGAAAACCAGAGTTTTTAAAAGATGCAGTAGAAGAGCCAAGATAGTAAGAGGGTAGTAAGATTTTTAGGGAGGATGGAAGTTTTCTAAGAATGAGGAGATTGAATGCGGAGAAGAAGATAAACTTATGGAAATTTTGGATGTGAAAGAGGTAAAATGACGAGTAGAAGTTAAGATATAGACACAAAAATCGTGGTCATGATTAACTCGAGAACCGGCGAAAATATTATTGAATCGTGGGGCAACACATGTTCGGGGTATTAAATGCGAGAAGACGTGCGTCCCTTCAAGCGTCAGAGACTGTTCGGGAGATTTCCCGCCAAGAAAGAGATCTTCACCAAATTCCCGGTGACATCAGGATATGTCACTGCAAAGAAGGGGGACTATCTGTGTGTGGGTAAAATTGGTTTATAATAAATGGTCGGATAATAGCATGACACGTGGAACCGAAGGCAGACAAAAGACGAATCAATTAACAACTAGTACCTGGGACGACAACTACAACTGACATTTGATAGACCTCGAAGGGAACATGAGCAGATCGAATATTTGTTATAAGATAGAATTCGATGAAGAATATTCTTTAACATTAAATGAGCAGCCATTGCAGAGAATATTTGTATTCATGGCCTGTCGTTGCATATTCAACAATGACTCCTTTATTGTCATTTAAGTAGGGCTAGATCCTAGAATCTTGTTTCCCTAGGTAGTTATAAATAACAGTCTTAGCAGCCATTGTAGGGCACAAAATTATTGGCAAAATATATGTTGTATTTCATTTTTGCTATCAATTAAACAATCTTATTTGCCTTTTTATATTATTCTCGTTTCTGTCCTCGGAGACGCTGTTCTCGGAGCCAGCTTGACATCTTCCTCAATTCTAATTACTAAGTCTTACTTTTAATCTTATTCATTTACTTTGGATCAAATCAGTTCGCTTGCACATAACAAATTTTAACTGTACCGTTTTACGGGTAAACAATAACCTAATTAACTAAATTCTTATCGCCCACAAGTTGTTTAAGGTTATTTCAGCTAAACAACAACAATTAAAGCAACATAACCCTTTCTTTAAGCACTCATTGCTCTCATCTTGTTCCTCTTATTTCCACTCACAGTTCAAATAACTAGGAAAGAAGAGGAAGATGATAAACAAGAAAGATAAGAGTTAGAAACCTTTTCAATAATTTAGTTGTTTATTAAAAAATTAGTGGAATAGTATCCGCCCGAATGGAAATGCCGTTAGGTTGGGTAAAGCGTAAATAAACTTAAATAAATACAGATGGACACATCCACAAACTCCAAGAACAGTGAGAGCTCAAATTCAAAAAAAGAAGCTTTATTTTATTTTTGAAAACAAATCCCCCCCTACCCCCCCAATCACTTTTCCCTCTTCTCATCTCTCACTCCCAACGATCAAATGCGATTCACTGAACCCTAACGCACACAACTTCACTCTTTGCTCCTCCAAATCTCTTTCCAATGCAGGATTTCATCGGCTCCGTTCGCCGATCTCTGGTTTTCAAGCAGTCCGGAGACTTCGATACCGGCGCTGGCGGTGTCGGCAGTGGATTCGGAGGCTTCGTTGAGAAACTAGGTTCGAGCATTCGCAAATCGAGTATTGGAATCTTCTCGAAAGCTCATGTTCCTGCTCTTCCGTCTATTTCTAAAGCTGAGCCGCCCGCGAAGGCTCGGAAAGATGATACTCCGCCAATCCGGTGGAGGAAAGGTGAAATGATTGGATGTGGTGCTTTTGGTAGGGTTTATATGGGAATGAATGTTGATTCCGGAGAGTTACTTGCTATAAAGGAGGTGAATTTTTCGGTTTTTTTGCTATTTCAGTTGTTTAGTAATGTTGTTCATTTGATAATTTTCAATTTTAAAACAGATTTGTGATTTTTGCTGTATTTTGAATATTTTTGTTTGGTTTTCTTCAATTGCAGGTTTCCATTGCGATGAATGGTGCTTCAAGAGAGCGAGCACAAGTAAGCGGTTTTTATTTAGCTGATTGCTTCATTTTGTTCACTTAGTTTGATCAATTTTCCTAAAAGATAAATTGTTTTACCAGTGTATAGAGGATTCTTGTAAATGGCTTTAGTTAATTTGGGATTGAGTAGTAGTAGCAGCAGTTGTTTACTATGATCAATTTGTATCTTAAAAGACCAAATTTTGTTTAGTTCTATGCCAAGGTTCCTAGTTTTTTTTCTGTTCTTTTGTCTTTCAGTTAGCTGATCTGTATTTGTAATTAACAGGCTCATGTTAGAGAGCTTGAGGAAGAAGTGAATCTATTGAAGAACCTCTCCCATCCCAACATAGTGGTGAGCGCAGTTCTGTTGGATATCGAATATTATAAGATTGTGGATAGAGTTCTTCTGACTGTGCTTTTTTTTTTCCTCAGCGATATTTGGGAACTGCAAGAGAGGCAGGATCATTAAATATATTGTTGGAATTTGTTCCTGGTGGCTCAATCTCGTCACTTTTGGGAAAATTTGGATCCTTCCCTGAATCTGTAAGTGCTGTCCGCTTTAGGAACGTTAAGTACTGGTGTTTTTTTTTTTTTCTCACTACATTTTGGAGAAACTATCTGTTGCCACTTCTACCTCTTCTTGTTTGTCGCAATGGACTTAATTTTCTGCAACTGACAACTGAAATTTGCTTATCAGCACAGACCATGGCTTCTTAACCTTCTGAATTAATCTCATTATGGGTGCTGAATTAGGTTATAAGAATGTACACCAAGCAATTGTTATTAGGGCTGGAATACTTGCATAAGAATGGAATTATGCACAGAGATATTAAGGTAGTTTTTTTCTCCAACTATTCTCATGAGATTTAGCTCGTTTTCCTGTATGCCTCCGTGGCTCTTTTTAATTGGTGAAATATCTTTTTCATTTAGGGAGCAAACATACTTGTTGACAATAAAGGTTGCATTAAACTTGCTGATTTCGGTGCATCCAAGAAGGTTGTTGAATTGGTATGGACCTTTTTGGCATCTTTGTCTTATTATTTTGGTATTGTTGTTGGTTGGAGTATTCTTTTATAGCTGACTCTTGACTTCTTCAGGCTACTATGACTGGTGCCAAATCAATGAAGGGTACTCCATACTGGATGGCTCCCGAAGTCATTCTGCAGACTGGCCATAGCTTGTGAGTAGAATTATTTCATACATAATCTCCAATTTGTGGTGTGTGGACTGTTGAGAGGACCGTCTGTAATCTTGTAGTATATAGTTTCTACAACTGGTTACTTGTACACCCACAAAGCAGTGCCCTCATGTGTCAATATATACATATGGTGGGAATTTCATGTAGTAGCTTCAGAGTAGAGCACCTAAGTAGATTGAATTGGTACTCAGATGATTGGATTGTTGAACAATCTGATCCTACCGAAAACTAATACAAACACATTCAACCTATTTTCCTTAACTAGTTAGTGTTAATGAATTAAATCGAGTTTAATTTTGTCAAAATAATGTTGAGAAAAATTATTCACTCCAAATAAATGTTGCGGAGACAAATTTGCAATTGATTTCTATTATAGCACATGAATTATCACCAACAGAATACGTCAGCTAAAATTCACCCATTCTCCTCTATTGTTAATAGCATCAATGTTTATTTCCCAAATTGCAGAAGTACGGAAAATTTGCAAAAACAACGGATGGTAATGCATGACCTTCTTACAACACTGGAAAGAAATATTGAGATCCTCCAACCAAATAATCATCTATTGTGTCGTTACTAAATTTTTACTTAACCTTGTAACTCAAAATTGATAAATTCAAGTTTACAGTACAAATTTAAATTTCTCCTTTTGTGCCCAAATGTCCTAGTATCTGAAGAAGCACTTTTAGCCTATTTGGCCAAGCTTCACCAATTGTAGAAGCACTTTTTTTTTTTCAAAGTTGGAGTGTTGGGCCAAGCTTTTGGAAGAAAAAAAGTGCTTTTGAGAAGAAGCAGAAGCAGTTTTGAGGAAGCAGAAAAAAGTAGCTTCTCTCCGAAAGCACTTTTGAGAAAAATACACTTAGAAGTAGTTTTTAAAAGCTTGGCCAAACACTAATTGCTGCTCAGAAGTGCTTTTCAAATTAATGAGCCAAACACAAACTGCTTCTCACCAAAAGTACTTTTGAGAAAAGCACTTCTGAGAAAAAGCAATTATCAAAATAAGCTGATTTTTGCAGCTTGACCAAACAGACTATTTGTCTCCTGAAACAATGCCTTTTCTTCTGAATGGGTGTTTGGTCCCTTTCCTGCTCTACACATCCCTAAATGGTTTTTAATTCTGACACCACATTAATTGCGTTCTACTAAACATGATAGCTCTGCTGACATATGGAGTGTTGGATGTACTATTATCGAAATGGCTACTGGAAAACCTCCTTGGAGCCAGCAGTATCAGGAGGTAGGCATGGGTTTCAATTAACTTTTATTAATTACATTGTGAGTTGACATGAAGATTTCAATATTATTGTTACTTTCGCGCCTGACACATTACTATTACAGGTTGCTGCTCTCTTCCATATAGGGACAACTAAATCCCATCCTCCCATCCCAGAGCATCTATCTGCTGAAGCAAAGGACTTCCTATTAAAATGTTTGCAGAAGTATGGACTTCCCCCTACTGTCACCTTTCAGTAATTCCCTATCTAGACTTTATGCGTTCCCTTTCTTGGAGAAATTCCAAGGGAATTCGACATAAAGCTGGATTATTTCCATGGCAGCATATGCAAAGAGATGCTCAAGTTATTTATTATTACATGTTTTCCTTCGTGTCCTTATTCTTGCTTTTTGACTTGATGTTCTGGCAGGGAACCGCACCTGAGGCATTCTGCATCAAATTTGCTTCAGGTATTCATGAAATTGGTCCTTCAATTCTGAATTTTTGTTGGATTGACATTATCTGTGGTTTGTTGGGGTGACTGAGGCTTAATATATTACTAGTATGTATAAAAGTGACTTGTGGAAAGCCTGCTGGTTAGCAACAGTACAAAACATAAAAAAACTTGTCATTGATGGAACATTTGTCTTTGGTATCTGTGTGCAGCATCCATTTGTTACGGGAGAACATCAGGAAGCTCGCCCTTTTCTTCGCTCATCCTTTATGGTTAGAGATTGTCTAAACTTTTCCATCATTGTGTAATCCTCATCATACTTTTGTTCAAACAAAGTTTAATATGACAATCAACAGGGAAACCCCGAAAACATGGCGGCGCAAAGAATGGATGTTAGGACCTCGTAAGCATTTATTTTTTCTATGTTTAGATATCTGAAGGTCATTTTCATCACTCACGGACTCTATCTTAATAAAAGCTAAGGATCTTATGATGCTGCAGAATCATTCCTGATATGAGAGCTTCCTGCAATGGTTTGAAAGATGTTTGTGGTGTTAGCACTGTGAGGTGCTCCACTGTATATCCCGAGAATTCCTTAGGGAAAGAGTCACTCTGGAAACTAGGAAACTCTGATGATGACATGTGCCAGATGGATAATGATGATTTTATGTTTGGTGCATCTGTGAAATGCAGTTCAGATTTGCATTCTCCTGCTAATTATAAGGTGCAGTTTCCTTTTGTCATTATGTATGGAATTTGTTATTATGAATAAGAAAACAAAATATACATCTTCTTTTGTTTTTGAATGTAGAGTTTTAACCCTATGTGTGAACCTGATAATGATTGGCCATGCAAATTTGATGAAAGTCCCGAGTTAACGAAAAGTCAAGCAAACCTGCATTATGGTCAAGCAACTATTCAGCCCGCTAATAGTCCCATCATGTCATACAAGGAGGATCTTGCTTTCACATTTCCAAGTGGGCAATCTGCAGCCGAGGATGATGATGAATTGACAGAGTCTAAAATTAGGGCATTCCTTGATGAAAAGGTAGCTATTCACCAGTGTGTAAAATTTTAATACGGTATCACCAACCATATGTTATGACAGACTTGAATTTTTTTGATAAGATAAAGTAAATCACAACTTGAAATTTTAAACTTGTCGTTCCTTCTTAGAGGGAATATCACATGCTCCTCCTTAAAGTCATATCTCCGATCATTATATGTTATTTTCTTACAGTGCAACCAACCATAATGTTATCTCAGTTAAATTTCTAACTCGTGGGTCCCCCTTAGTGGAATTCCACTCTTATCTCTATTCATTGGTAAACTGATGTAGGCAATGGACTTGAAGAAGCTGCAAACACCACTATATGAAGGATTCTACAATTCCTTGAATGTTTCCAGCACACCGAGTCCTGTTGGCATTGGGAACAAGGAAAATGTTCCAAGTAACATAAACTTACCACCAAAAAGCAGGTCACCAAAACGTATGCTTAGCAGAAGGCTTTCTACTGCCATTGAAGGTGCTTGTGCTCCTAGCCCAGTGACTCATTCCAAGCGAATATCAAATATTGGTGGCCTAAATGGTGAAGCTATTCAGGAAGTTCAGTCGCCGAGGCATAATGAATGGAAAGATCTTCTTGGTTCTCAACGTGAAGCAGTTAATTCAAGGTAGATAATGCATTTGTGCTATTCTTCCTTCTTGACAAAATTCAGTTTCTTTGTGTATTGAGACTGAATTATCTGCTATTTCTGCAAGCTTCTCTGAGAGGGAAAGAAGGTGGAAAGAAGAGCTTGATGAAGAGTTGCAAAGGAAACGAGGCAAGTTGGACCCCTTTGTTTCTTGGTTAAGATTTATAACTGAATTAATTTTGACGAGTATTACTTGAGGATGTTTTCTTAATATGACAGGCAGTCCATATCTGTTGAAGCTTTTACCATTCAGCTGATTTTTCACTTCTTTTAGCTTTATTGTTCCATGCCTCTCAATGTAGAATACATTATTGACTATAGTAGAATTTAAGAGAATAGAGTCTGAATAAAACATCAAATTAGAGTAAAACAATGTAGAAAATGAAAAGGTGAACAAGTGGCGTCAGATAACGTAAATTGGGAAGAAAAAGGAATCGAATGATTAATTTGGGCTACATAGAAAGTTTGGCTATCTTCTCATTTTTCTTTTGTGTTGGGGGGGGGGGGGGGTCTCAGGTACCTTTATTCCTTGCAAAACCCATCTCTTAGATTGGTTACAAAAGTACCATTGCGTGCTACATTAAGAATAATATGAAAAAAATATTTGAACACTTCTTGTATACTGGATTTTGGCAAAAATCAAGAAAACGATTACTCTATTAAAAATTAATACAGAGAAAGTAATGAAAAAGGTATCTTACTGCTTTGTACTTCTTTCTCATTATTATGAAACAATCTATATTCTATTTTGGAGTATATGGAACATTGGAACGATAAGAATAGAAGAGTGTTTTATAGTAATTAGAAAAAGGCAAAAGCATTAAGAGATCCTTTTTAATACAGACAAAGTTGATAGAATGAAAAATGTCTCTTACTGCTTTGTTCTTCTTTCTCATTATTATGAAACAATCTATATTCTGTTTTGGAGTATATGGAACATTGGAACGATAAGAAAAGAAGAGTGTTTTATTGTAATTAGAAAAACGCAAAACCATTAAGAGTTCCTTTTTATTCCAAAGTTATTTTTGGTGTGAGAAGAATATATTTTGGGGGAAAATGACTCAAGAAAGGTCTCACCCAGATTTTGTGCATAATACTTGACACCACTTTGTGTTTATGGAGTAATGAAATTCTTTGACTAATGAAAAGAAAAAGAAGATTATCTGGGGTGAACTTTTTGAAGGCTTATTGTATTGTACTAATCCAAGTTATTCGCCCAATATCAACCCCAGTTTTCCAAGATCAGCTAAAGATCTATAAGGCTCAATGTCATGCGAATGACGTGCATGGCTCTATGCCACTAATTTGTTGAACCTCTTCCGTGTCATTGTATCTTACCATGTACTTCTGTTCCTCCAGTGACTTGATTAACGCTTGCTATAGGTGATTAAAGTTGTGGTAGTCATCTTAACTTCTTTTAATCTTCCTTACTGATTCAGAAAAGATTGCGAGGAGCAATTAGTAACTTGTAGTTATGTGATTGATAAGCGCCTTGTCATCGGAGTTTTCCATGTTTTATACTCCTATGGAATTTTATTTGACCTAAGTAGCTTGTGATATATGAATTCTTGCCTAAAATGGCAAGATTTGCCTCAGACAGTAACTTTGAGCTATGCCTATCAAACTCAATATAATAATTCATTTGTTTTCAATTAAACTTTCTGGAAGTTAACCCAGGTCAAATTAAATGGGATGAAGGGGGTAAAAAATGCCACTTTTCTTAGAGAGATATAATTTTTTTCACATGTTGCCCCTGCTCATGTCTACATATGAAGTGATTGATTTAAACATTGCTGCAATTGCTAACTGGTAAGTATAGTCTGGAAATGGCCGAATTCCTTCCGATCTCGCATTAGTATTTCCGAGGAAGTCTAACTCTATCTGTTTAATTTTTTCTGGAATTGCTTTTATGCGATTGTTAAAGGTTTTTTGAGTTCATTCTGGTTGATTTATATGATTTGTTTGTGATGTTGAAAATCTTGTACTGCAGAGATTATGCGTCAGGCAGTCAACTTATCACCACCAAAGGATCCAATTCTAAATCGATGTAGAAGTAAATCAAGGTTTGCATCTCCTGGAAGATAAATGTATGTACTTGTGTCCCCAAACTAAAGTCAGTTTGAAGAATATAATTAATGATCCTGCAACCAGAACAGAGAGTTAGATGTCTTGGGCAGGTATACGAACGTGAGGTTTTCTTGACCCGTTACTACAGGAATATCATCGCTTGTCAGATAGAGTGAGCTGTTACTACAGGAATATCTGTCAACCTGTTAATCATATTATAAAATGTCAATAGTTTGCTTTGTATTCATTTTGATCACTCTCCTGAGAGCATTATAAGAAAAATGCAGGCTTTTTTTATAACCTATATAAGTGCTCTCTCATGGTAGTTGCCAATATTAAAACGCAGAGAAAAGTTGAGTTCTCATCTGCTGAATTGTTTGTAACATGTGATATATTAATGTATTTTACTGTCTTACAACCTACAAATTTGCATCCTGCTGTAGCCTCTTGAATGAATCTTTAAATGTCAATTGCTGGTTCTAAGCACTTTTTTAATCTCTAAAAGCGTGAGGTTCTAATATCAAAGTAATGAATGTGAAAGCATATGAAACTTCACATCTTACTGGGAATGCCTGTAGTAGTGTTGGACCATTAACATTAAGTCAGATCATCCGTGACTGAGAAATGCATGTGGAAAGCACATTGGACAAGACCTGAAGAAAATAAAATCAGTATTCTTTACAGAATATGGTCAAGATTTAGATGTTCAGTGGATTGTTTTAAATATTGAAAATTGTTGAGGAGACTGCGAAAATGCCTCTTATTACAGGTATGTATTAATTTGTGGAGTTATGCTTTCTCTATTGTCAATTGAAACATGTTACTTCCTTTGTCGCTATATTGGGGAGTCCAACAATTTCTGCTTAATGATTTTTCTAAACTTTCAATATTTTTAACCGCTTGTTATTTATTGTATTGTCTACATAGACTGAATATGTGAATTTCTTTTTTTTTTAAATTAAGAAATCAAAATCTAAAGTCGCATCTGAATTTGTTGGCTCAGCAGCTACTGTGTGGAATAGATAACTTTATGTTCCTAAATTAGTGGGATTACTTCAAATATTGGAAAGTTTGCTAGCTGTTTAGCCTATATTCTCCATTGAACTCAAAGAAAATATAGAGTTTGGCTGGGAATGATTTAGATGTACGTGGTGAAGAAGTCAAAGAAAACATAATTCAAACATAAAAATGTTTCCAAGTCACCAAACACGATTTAACATGTCTTGGCAGAGATTTAGCCATTAAAATGATGAATGAAATCATCAAGATCTTAGCATCGTAAGGGGTGACAATTTTAGCCCAAACTCATTTAATTTGTCCAACCCGCCCAAAAATTATTGAGTTGAGCTACAAATATTTTAGCTCATGGGTCTATTTGGGCTGAGCCCAAGTTAACCCATTATTTTTTATAACTCATTCTGACCCATAAAGCAGCCCAAATATAACCCATGAAACTCACCAAGATGAGCATGGTTCTAAACCATAGGTCAAGTTGGGCGGGTTGGGCTATAGCCCATTGTTTAGCCCATCTTGACCCAACTCATCTTAGCCCAAGTACACTTTGGATTGGGTTGGACAATGACCCATTTATTAACCTAACATATCTTGACCCGTCGAAATTCAGCCCAACCCGCCTATTTGCCACCCCTAACATTCTATATGTTTCCGGACAAAGCATATTTCATGGAGCAAAAGAAAAGGGATTTGGTTGGTGAGTAAACAAAGGCTGTTCACATTTTTTCTTTAGCTTTAAGATTATGCACAAAAAAGGTAGTCTTCTAGTGATGGAAAAGGCAGCAAGATGCATAGCTTTGTATGAATTATTTGAATGAAGAAGCTGAGATTTAGATTTTGTGAAAGATTAAAATGAAAGAATAATGATTAAAATGAAGAGAGGAAAATTTTTAGATGGATGAGTTGGACATGTCTTTTACCTCTTTTTGCAAATATAAAGAAGCCTTGTTTGAGAAAAAGACTTGGGACCCGTTTGGCCATAGATTTTGCCAATGTATATTTGAGATTTTTTGGCAAATATATGTTTGGTCATAGATTTTATCTATATTTTAGCAAATTCCTAAAACCCCCAAAATATCACTATTACATTTTTTAAAAATTGCCCCCAAACTTTTATATTTTATAAAATAGCCCACCGTTTATTATTTTGTAATAATACTGCTTCGTCTTCTCAATCATCGGATAGTAATGTAGTTCATTATAAAAATAATAATTTATACTAAATTTATTTA
The DNA here is from genome assembly GCA_005239525.1 of Nicotiana knightiana. Classification (NCBI taxonomy): domain Eukaryota; kingdom Viridiplantae; phylum Streptophyta; class Magnoliopsida; order Solanales; family Solanaceae; genus Nicotiana; species Nicotiana knightiana. The sequence continues at coordinate 138,771 of ML403165.1, forward strand.
AGTTCGGGATTATGATTTGCAAATTGATAAATGTATTGTTGGATATTTGTGATAGTTTTTAGAACTTGTGGGTATAAGTCATGTTTCATGTTTTTTCAAAAATAAAAGTGAATATGCTTTTAAATTTTATATCAAAATATATTTTTATCTTCAAACTAAATTTCACCCAAATCAAATTTTTCAAAACAAATTTAAAAATTTATAACCAAGCGCTAGCTTAAATTTGGGATGGTCTAAGAAAAATATCTTGGGTTTATGGAGAGATCACAAGAATTGATCCCTCTTGAAATTTCACCAGTGGAAGAATATTATGTGTCTCATTCTTAAGATTTTGGTAGTTGTACTGTAGGTGATAATCTTTCGTTCTTTCTTTTTTATTTTTTTTATGTGATGGTGGACAGTGAATAATGGAGGGAATATATATAGAGAAAAGAGGAAATCTTTCATATGATTGAAACCTTGATGCTTTGTGTGAAATTGCAAGCATCACTAAGTGTATACGGCCGAAATCGGAGGAGTCCGATTTTGAAGTCTCTGTTGTGCCGAGCCCGAGCTCGGAAGGTTCGAAGTAAAGTTCGAGCCCAATCTCATAATGCATATCTATGTTGATACCCAATTTTTTCGCAAATTATTTTAAAATTTGTATATATACCTCCAAAATCACTCTTTATAATAACTGGTATTTTTTCAAAAATTTTCATATTTTTATTATATCCTTTTCCAATTTATTCAGTGTTTTTATATTCAATAATTATTCATAAATTGTATTATAAAGAATTTCAAAATATTTCCCAGTCAATATATCATTTTTAATCCTATTAGGATGTAAGTATTTCACAAATTAGCCAATTTGGCATTATTTGACCATAATTATAATAACTTTACAACTATGGCCTAATTGTACATTTTATACCATTTAAATCAATAATTATTTTTATTTTATATTTTTTATATTCATTAATTACCTTAATTTCATTTACCTAGCATTAATTTCATTTTATATAATTATTAGCTATTTTTATTAGTTACTTATTTATTTCAATGGGTATTTAGCTAATAGCCATTTTTAATTTCGATTTTGGCCTAATTCTATCCCAACTCATCAGATTTTAACAAACACAATTCCATACCCAACCCAAATCAATTCCATACCCGGCCCAACCCCGGATCTATTTGAGTCGTTGATCAAATTAGATCAACGGCCCAGATCCCACCTACCATAATTAAACCTAGACCTACCCCCCCCTCCAACCTCTCATTTTCCAGCCTCTCATTCTCTCTTTATCTCTCTGGTTCTCTCTAGAAACTTCCCTTGTCTTTTCACCTCCAATGGAGTTTGTTCGTCTTCTCCGGCTAGTTCCCTCGCCGGAAACTATGATCTTTCACTATCTCCTGGTTACTGCTTCACCCTACTGCTTCTTGAATCCCTGAATGATATGAGTAGTACTATACTGATTTTTCATACGATATCCTCTGCTGATTCTGAATGTTTCCTTAGATACGTGAGGCCTTCCCTTAATTAGTACCAATTTCGAATCCTTGATTTCATATGAGATGTTCTTATTGATTTCCAACTCTGTTTTCTTATCTTTGATTAACTGTTAATTGATTACTATTTCCTTAAGTGATATTTTCTGAACCTACCCCTCAATCGTGTGCTTGAATTAGGGGTGAAACTGTTTTCTTATATGTTACAAGCATAAGAACTTTCCTTAATTATTATTTACCTACTAGCCGTTTGAGTTGAATCCCTTCAATTAAGGGATACCTAATTGCCTATTATACTTACACTGTTCTTATATTCCTCTAAGCTATATATGATTTTTTCCTTATTTAATAACTGACCGTGTGAATTACTCCCTTGATTATAGGGATACTTGTGCTAATTGGGTACTGATTGATATTCAGTCCCACAATCATTGGTTAATTATGGTTCTTTCCTTATTTTTCATCAAGTTTTCAAAACTATATATACTCTATTCATACACATACACACACGAACTAATCTGTTCAAAAAATCTCTCTCACAATTTAAAAGACTTTCTGCTCTCTCTTCTGTGCTAATTACTACTACTCTGGGTTAGCCAGCTGCAAGCCAAGGCTAACTATTGTGCATTCTCCTACTTTCCTGTTTATGTTATTGATTTCTTCACTTCACTGGTATGGTCTAATTTATATTTCAGTCCTCAAACCAACATGTTTCCATTACTGTTGTGATTTAGCATGCTTCCAACTTGCTTACTTATTCTTCAGCATGTATCTAAGATCCTGAATTCCCCTCTGCATGTTTAAATTAGGCTTTATTTGTTTATGACCAGCATGTTTCTGTACACTTAGCACCTACTTCTTACATGCCTATGACTAGTACATTAGTTTAACCATGGCCTTAGGTGTTAATCTGACCTAGCATTGTGCCCCCTTGATCCCCTAGACCCTTAGGAGTTCCTGATTGATGTCTGTGTGTGTATCTGCCTGCTGTATGTATGCCCTTACATGCTCTGTATTTGTCCCTAATCCCATTACCCTTGTTTGTGATTTTTGGACTATCCTTGGTCCTTGTGTGATGTTAAGCTCCCATTTCCTTCTTTAAAACTGTTTTCTTACTCACTCTTTCTCAAAATTGTTCCTTACTTAAATCTTTTTAAATAAAAAGCACTCTCACATACACTCTTAGAAGTCTAAGTTCATCCCCCTTCATGTGAGAATTGCTTTGGGAACCCTTTAATACCCTTTGAACTCTGACACACAAGGCTGGCACTTCCACACTGCACATGTTTAACTCTTTTGGCTACGTCTGGATGTGAGCACTGCCCGGGAGCCCTTGAGGTCCTTAGGGAACTCTGACACATTCGGATTATGAAAAGTCTATGCAATACCGTAAGGCAGTGAGGTTTGGAAGATCTAGGCCTAATTGAAGGCTCCCTATAGAAGTAACTTCTTATTTTCCTTTAGTTGTGTAATTCATAATTCCCTGGCCTGTAATAATTTGTGAACAATTCAGGGGATGGATAGTGAAAAGGGAGGGGTAGCTACGCATGCATTAGCTATTAAAGGGATAGAAATCATGCTATTAGACTTTATTTCCTATCTGTGCAATAGAGATCATGTTTAGGCCCATGTGTTAAAATTCTTGCATTAAAAATCATGCTATTTGATTTGATTTCCTATCTGCGCAATAGAGATCATGTTTAGGCCCATATGTTCATATTCACGCATTAGAAATCATGTTTATTAGGTCTCATGCCCACTGTTTCAGCATGATCACTTTTACTTAGAAAAATCCTGCTAATAAATGGTATTTTCTACTGTCATGCTCCACACTGCCATGTACGCTAAGAAATCTTGTCCTAAGCTAAATAAATTATCACTCTAGCATCTTCTGAAACCATGATTAATACTGTAATTACTGAGCATTTAGAAATCATGCTTAGGACTTTTGCATACGCATCATTCTGCATCTCTATCTGTGCATTAGATATCATATTGTAGGGCCCTAATCTCTCAACTACATCTAGTCTAATTACTAATGTATAAAAAGTATAACCACCCACTCAGCTTTTCTCTAAAGAATAACTGGCAATGCTTCTATGTTCTGAACAACCTAGAACATTATGTTTAGGTAATAACTTGCAACAGTTCCTTTAATAGTTCTGTTAATATACACTTCCCCCGCCTATGCAAACCTTAGGTGACTAATTTTTTCAAAAAATTGGAAATCTGTCTCTCTTGTGTGTGTTGCTTAACACTAATAGGTACTTTTAGATCAGTAGGCAAACTGACTAAGAGCATGTTTTTCTTGAGTTATAAAACAAGTCTGCCTATCTGTTTATCCTCTGAATTCACCTAGATACCATGTCTTAGGATCTTAATTAATAACACTGCCCTTATATGTGTTTGAGTCGTGCTAATTATAAGCATTATCTGCAGAGGAAAATCTGAGCTTCCTATATGCTCCTATGTATTTCCCATTGACTGCAGTCCTATATGTTCTTTGCTTGTCTCCTTAGAATCTTACCCCTTTAAACCTGAGGGTCTTCCTAGTACCTACCTTTTAGGATAGTAGTCCTAACCTCCTCCAGGACTGATTGGATGAGACGGGTAATAGCACGCAATAGAATCCGTGACCAACACACCCTTTAATTACCTTCACGGGGTGGGAAGGGTAGAATATGGATATGATGACCGATGCGCTAATACCACGTGTAGCCCCTCTTCGAGGAGTGATTACCGGGTATTGCATTGATGTGATCAATATTATTATAAACCTAGGACGCTTGTATGCCATAGTTCGTAATTACCCCTACTGTTTTTCTAAACACCTTTATTAAATCCCCTCTTATTTGAGCCTTAACTTGTTATTTGCCATTTGTACAAAGTCACGAAACCATTTGGTCGGGAACCACACTTGTGGATCCTGAGGGGTGCCTAACACCTTCCCCTTAGGATAATTTCAAGCCCTTATCCAAATATTTGGTTAGCAACATAGTTGTAATTAAACCCCTTAGGTGCCCTAACACATCGTTAAAATCGTTAGGTGGCGACTCTTCAAAACATGCGAACCCCTTTCCCAAAAGGAAAGAGTTGTCCCAACCAATGTCATGAACCCGATCTTCCGCTAAGGAGGAGGGAAAAAGGGTGCGCGACAACCTCGAGAGACCATATCGAAGGCCCGACGCGGCCTACCTCGAGGCAGTGCAAAATCGATGAAAGTCAAGAAAAAAAATGGGAATTTCTCAAGGGCATATAAGTCAAGGCGTAAATCTCAGGACTGGTTTGTACAAATTCGTACTAGGCGGTTATACAGCTGTACCAACAGTATTTTTTACTGTAAATAGAAATGTATTTTCCCCTCCTATATAAAGGGGACTTCAATCATTTATAAAGATCATCATTCATTACTATAGAACATTCTACTCTACTTTTTTCATTTACTGTGCTCAAGATTATTCTTCAACTTTATTATTCTTCATTTATTGTTCATACTTCATACTACTAACTGACCTCGAGACGCCGACGCTATTGAGCTCGAGGCCCCAGTTCCTTTGACAACATTGGTTTGGTTATCAAATTCTTCTTATTTACACCTAATATTTCTTGCTTATTTACAAGTATTGAAATAAATCATATATTTTTATAACCACAAATCAAATATAATTGTTAACACCAATTTTCGAGGTAAACAGTTTGGCGCCCACCATGGGGCTAAAGATAATAGTGATTATTTTGGTGCTAGATTTCTGATAAAACACGTTATTCTTCACACTTTTTCTTGACCAATGATTCTTCGATTTCAGGTTGAAATATGTCTAACTCAGCAAACGCACCTGGAAACGACGGTCTCGGTTTCCATGGAGAAAACAACGCAACAGCTCCAGAGACTGGTGTGCCACCGCTAATCCCTGGGGTAGCACCAACACCAAACCCTGTCGACGTAGGTTCACACATTGCTTTGCACGTCGATTTGGGTACTGATATTGAAGGAAGTGTACGGGGAGGGGACCAACCTGATGCACAAGGGACACGAGATCGAGAAGAAAGAGAAGTTAGTCTACAAGTAATTTTCGAGATGTTGCAAGCACAACAAGTGGCTATCACTCAGTTACAGAGTTAGCAAAAGACTCCGAGCGGAGCATGACCAGTAACGGCTCCTCAAGTTGAGCCAACCCCAGAAAGATCAAGTAACAACAGGACGGGAGTTGACCCCACAATTATGAAAATGCTCGAGGAACTCACCAAGAGGATCGAGTCAGGAGAAAAGAAGATAGAGGACAACAATAAGAAAATGGAAACCTACAACTCGAGGGTCGAACAGATCCCAGGAGCACCTCCGTCTTGAAGGGACTGGATTCGAAGAAGTTTGTGCAGAAACCATTCCCACTGAGTGCGGCCCCGAAGCCCATTTCGAAGAATTTCAGGATGCCCCACATCCCAGAATACAACGGGACCACAAATACCAACGAGCATATCACCACATATACTTGTGGTATAAAAGGAAATGATTTGAAGGACGACGAGATTGAGTCTGTCCTACTGAAGAAATTTGGAGAAACCTTGTCCAAGGGGTTCATGATGTGGTATCATAAACTGCCCCCGAACTCAATAGATTTGTTTGCCATGTTGGCAGACTCATTTGTAAAGGAACATGCTGGTTCCATAAAGGTTGCAACGAGGAACTCTGATGTATTCAAAATCAAGCAAAGAGAGAACGAGATGCTGAGGGAGTTCATCTCCCGTTTCTAGTTGGAACGAATGGAATTACCACCAGTCTCCGATGATTGGGATGTACAGGCCTTTACACAGGGACTGAATGAACGAAGCTCAATAGCTTCGAGACAGCTAAAGTAGAACTTGATCGAGTATCTCGCCGTAACTTTGGCGGATGTGCACAATAGGTACCGGTCAAAAATTAGGGTCGAGGACAATCAGTTGGGATCCCCCTCGGGCTCAGTTTATCCAAGCAGGCTACTAGCAAAGGAGCAAAGAAATGCAGAAAGGGAGCCAAGGATGAAAAAGGAAAGATATTAACCATACGTCGAAGACAAAAGAAACACTTCGAGGCGTAACATACCTCGAAATGACCGAAAAGCGTATCGAGGCCAAAGTTCCGGGGGACTCATGAGAAATACCGGGTTTGACAGGCACGCGGGACCGATGAAAGTACCCCAATTGTCAGAATACAACTTCAACATTGATGCCTCAGACATCGTATCAGCCATCGGCAAGATTAGAGATACTAGATGGCCCAAGCCCATATAGACCGATCCTCCTCAAAGGAACCCCAACATAATGTGCAAGTATCATGGTACTCATGGTCATAGGAGCGAGGACTGCAGACAGCTTCGAGAGGAGGTAGTCCGATTGGTCAACAAGGGGCACCTTCGAGAATTTCTCAACGACCGGGCAAAAAACCATTTTCGAGAGAGAGATGCAAACAGGAAGAATGAATCAGAAGAGCCCCAACATGTCATTCACATGATCATCGGAGGAGTCAACGTCCCACAGGGACCCATATTTAAACGAACGAAAGTATCAATCACAAGGGAGAAGAGGACTCGGGACTACATACCCGAGGACACCCTTACTTTCAGCGAGGAATACATATAGGCCTTATCTCAGCCTCATAATGATGCACTCGTAATTTCTATCCTTTTAAATAAAGTTCAAGTTAAACGCGTGCTCATGGATCCAGGTAGTTTGGCCAATATAATCAGGTCGAGGGTCATGGAGCAGCTTGGTATGCTCAACCAAATCATACCCGCCCCTCGAATCCTCAATAGATTCAACATGGCGTGTGAAACAACGAAGTGGGAAATCATCCTCCCAGTCAATGTGGCCAGAACTATACAAGACACCAAGTTTCATTTCATCGAAGGTGACATGAGATATAATGCTCTACTTGGAAGGCCATAGATCCATAACATAAGGACAATGCCATCAACTCTTCATCAAATGATGAAGTTCCCAACAAAGGATGGCGTAAAGACAGTATACGGAGAGCAGCATGCAACTAAGGAGATGTTCGCAGTGCACGACTTGACACCGGTATCGATACCATCTACCTCGAAGAATTCAATAGACAAACAAGTAGCCAAATAGTAATCACAGCCCATGCCCTCGGTTGAGCCCGAGGGGCAGGAGCCCGATGAACAGGTGGTCGAGGACGAAGAAGAAGATTTCTTCACCCCTTGAACCTTCGCCGCCCCTGAGGAATCAGATGCAACGAAGTCCACAGTCGAAGAACTCGAGCAGGCCGTATTAATCGAGCATCTTTCGGAACGAAAGATATGACAGGGATCCCACCAGAGATAACCACCCATAGACTAAGTGTCGACCCCAGGTTCAAACCGGTGAAGTAAAAAAGTAGACCACAGTTCGAGGTAAAGCATGCATTCATCAAAGATGAGGTAATCAAACTCCTCAAAATAGGATCCATTAGGGAAGTGAAATACCCCAAATGGCTAGCTAACGTAGTGGTAGTCCCCAAAAAAGGGAATAAACTTAGAATGTGTGTAGACTACAGGGATTTGAAAAAAGCATGCCCTAAAGATTCTTTCCTGCTTCCCAACATCGATCGATTGCTCGATGCTACGGCTGGCCACGAGATCCTTACTTTTCTTAACGCCTACTCCGGGTACACTTAAATTCAAATGAACCCGGAGGACTAGCAGAAGACTTCGTTTATCATGAAGTATGGTACATATTGCTATAATGTAATGCTCTTCGGGCTAAAAAATGCGGGAGCAACATATCAACGGCTAGTTAATAAGATGTTCGAACATCAAATAAGCAAATCTATGGAAGTCTACATTTATGACATGCAAGTTAAGTCCTAGCGCGCAGAGGACCATTTGACCCGTTTGCAGGTAACGTTCGATATCTTAAGAAAGTACAACATGAAACTCAACCCCGAGAAGTGCGCTTTCAGAGTCGGCTCGGGCAAGTTCTTAGGTTTCATGGTGTCAAACAGGGGGGTCGAGATCAACCCCGACAAAATCAAAGCCATCGAGGAGATCGCCGTAGTAAACAATGTGAAAGTCGTGCAACGTCTGATCGGGCAGATAACTGCCTTAGGCCGATTCATCTCGAGGTCATCAGATCGGAGTCATCATTTCTTCTCCCTACTCAAGAAGAAAAACAACTTCGCATGGACTCCGGAGCGTCAACAAGCCTTGGAAGAGTTGAAACGGTATCTCTCGAGCCCGCCCTTGCTTCATACTCTGAAGGAGGATGAAACACTATATTTATATTTGGCCGTGTCCGAGTTAGCGGTAAGTGACGTGTTGGTTCGAGAAGATCAAGGTACGCAATTTCCTGTCTATTATGTAAGTCGGACCCTAAGAGATGCTGAAACCAGGTACCCGCATTTAGAAAAAGTAGCCCTAGCATTAATAAGTGCATCTAGGAAGTTGAAACCATATTTTCAATGTCATACTATATGTGTATTAACTACATATCCACTTCGAAACATTTTTCATAAGCCCGAGATATCGGGCCGATTAGCCAAATGGGCCATCAAACTCGGAGGGTACGATATCGAGTATCAACCTTGAACGTCTATAAAGTCTCAAATTTTGGCAGACTTCATTGACGATTTTATGCCTGCCCTCGTGCCCGAAGTAGAAAAGGAATTCTTATTAAAAACGGGCACATCATTGGGGGTATAGACCCTCTTCACTGACGGTGCCTCGAATGTGAAAGAGTGCGGGCTTGGTATAGTTCTAAAATCGCCATGGGCCACATTATTAGAAAATCTATAAAAACTTTGAAATTGACTAACAATGAGGCCGAGTATGAGGCCATGGTTACAGGTCTTGAATTAGCCAAAGTCTTGGGAGCAGAGGTCATCGAAGCAAAATGTGACTCTCTTTTGGTAGTCAACCAAGTAAACATAAGCTTCAAGGTTCGAGAAGATATGATGCAAAGATACTTAGACAAGCTTCAAGTAACATTGCGCCGCTGCAAAGAGTGGACCCTGGTTCATGTACCTCGAGAACAAAATAGCGAGGCCGATGCACTCGCAAAATTTGGCTCATCTATCGAAGAAGATGATATTGTCCCGGGGACTGTTGTTCAACTATCGAGGTCGGTGATCGAATAGGGTCATGCAGAAATTAACTCGACAAGTCTAAAATGGGATTAGAGGAACAAGTATATCGATTACTTGAAACATGGGAAGCTCCCCACGGACCCAAAAGAATCGATGGCCCTCCGAGCCAAAACGGACCGAATTTCACTCGACGAGAATGGAACATTGTATAGGAGGACCTTCGACGGACCACTGGCAGTATGCTTGGTACTGGGGGACACTAATTATATGCTACGAGAAATCCACGAAGGTACTTGTGGGAAACAATCTGGTGCCGATTCTTTGGTTCGAAAGGTGATCAGAGAGGGGTACTGCTGGGATAACATGGAAAAAAATACAAAAGGGTTCGTTCGAAAGTGTGACAAATGTCAAATATTCGCACCAATGATCCATCATCCTGGAGAACAACTCCATTCAGTTCTATCCCCATGGCCATTCATGAAATGGGGGATGGACATCATCAGCCCCCTACCAACGGCTCCAGGTAAAGCTAGATTTATCTTATTTATGACCGACTACTTCTCAAAATGGGTAGAAGCACAGGCCTTCAAAAATATAAGAGAAAAAGAAGTCATCAACTTCATATGGGATCACTTCATATGTCAATTCGGGATTCCCTCCGAGATAACATGTGATAATGGAAAGCAGTTCATCGGCAGCAAAATAACAAAATTCCTCGAACCTATAGAATCAAAATGATCCTATCAGCGCCTTATCACCCAAGTGCAAATGGTCAAGCCGAGCCCACAAACAAAACCAACATCTAAAACTTGAAAAAGAGGTTAGATGACGCGAAGAGGAAATGGAAAGAAATGTTGCCCGAGGTACTATGGGCATATCGAACAACATCGAAGTCGAGCACAGGGGAGACCCCATTTTCTTTGGTATACGGGTCCGATGATCCCAGTCGAGGTCGGGGAACCGAGCGTAAGATTTCAACATACCACGGAGGACTCAAACAACGAGGCCATGAACACCTCTCTCGAGCTATTAGATGAAAAGCGTGAGGCCGCATTAGTTCGAATGGCCGCTCAAAAATAAAGGATCAAAAGGTACTACAACAGAAGAATGAACCTCCGCTACTTCAGAGTCGGGGACTTAGTTCTAAGAAAAGTCACCCTCAATAATCGAAAACCAAATGGCGGGAAGAATGTGAAAATTGTGTGTTCATGCTTAATTGCCAATATCGATTATAGTCAAAAGGTAGGGTGTTGATTGAATTGATTTTGAAGTCCGCTTTCATCATGTTAATCGTGTTTTGGGGCTGTTAATATAGTTCCTTGCTCGAGGACGGGCAAGAGTTTAAGTGTGGGCTGTTGATAATTAGCTTAATATATGCATATTTCGGTATAAATTGCCTCATACTTTGCTCATGTCTCGTAAGTTTGATATGTTTAATATGATGATTTGTGCTAAATAATGGTATTTCTATGTGTAGGAATCATTCGTATGTAATTTGGGATGAAACAGCGCGAATTGGAGCAAAATCAGAGCAAAAATGCAAAAATCGAATTTTGAGGTCCAAGCGCTGGCTGTGGCGCAATTTCCAGTGTGTATAAATGTTGAGCTCCAGGGCCAGTGTCCCACACTGCCCTAGACGCTCGGGACTGAATCTATCCTATTTCGACTAGGACTCGGGTATTTTGACTCCAAGACACCCCCAACTCATATAAAAGCACCCAAAACCTATTATGGACGAAAGGAACGCGATTTTTGGAGAGAAACGAAAGAGCAACACGCTTGGGAGCACGGATTTGATCAATTCTTCCATATCTTTTCTAGTACTCATTGATTTTATGTTTGAAAATATTATTTTTGATGATTGTATGAACATGTATGGCTAAGAACCCTATTATTCTAGGGTCATGGGTGAAACATGAATGTTATATTTGAAGTTTAATTTGACGAAGTTGATTTTATCATATTGGGTTGTTTATTTAATTCTGTTCTTAATTATTTTACTGGGTAGCTAACAATGAAATACTATCTACGAATCTAGAGTTGAACCCGAAAGTGGGAATTTTGGATTGCATATAGAATTAAATAGAACAGGTTCTTGAACCCGGGCATCGGGGAAAGGATTCGCAATTAGGATAGACATATACATATTTGCCTTTCTTGGTTGAAATATAGGAATTGTAAATGCATTCTTGTTAATCTTAATTCCATAGATATATAGGCATTAAGTTAACTTGGATAGGCGAGTAAGGACTCAACAGATTCTTACGAGTAATATCAACCCTATCAATCAACAATCCAGATAAATCGATTAGTCATTTTAAGCCAAGAATGTACACGATTGTTAGCTAACCCGCGACCTTGGAATATCCTCTCCTATTGATTGTTAATCGAAATTGATATTTGTGTTGGTTGATTTCATAGTTAATTCATTAATTGGTATTTTAGGTAGTAACTTAGTTAATTATATCTTTTGTGATAAATCTCTTGAATCGATAAGCTAATTGAGTTGAATCTGTCAAAAGTTAATCATAAATCTTTGTGGGACGATACTCTACACACTACTTTATTACTTGACGACCACGTATATTTGCGTGAGTGTGTTTGGTCGCAACACTGAGAAACGGATTTAGAAGTTTTGGCCATAGTTCTTTAGAAAAAGAAGTAGGAAATGAATAAACCGGCGAGGTTTTGGGCTAATACGGCGGAAGAACTGGCGGAGAAAGGGAAGCTTATAGAGGAGAGTAACTATTGCAGAGTGGGAAAGTTCCTAATGAGAAACGAAAGTGGGTATATATAGAGAAAGGCGACGGTTGTTCATTGATACTTGTGGCCGACCAGCTCTGACGTGCACTCAATGCTTTTGGGGAAGAGAACCAACGTGACGCTTCAGTCATTTCAACGCCTACGTCATAGGAATGATATCATCACCAAGGACCTCGGGAATTCAAATCGTTTCTAATCATTTCATTTTAAGAAACGCGGGGACTATCTGTATACGGCCGAAATCAGAGGAGTTCGATTTCGAAGTCTCTATTGTGCCAAGCCCGAGCTCGGAAGGTTCGAAGTAAAGTTCGAGCCTAATTTTAGAATGCATACCTCGAGAGAGCACATAGAAGGCCCGACGCAGCCTACCTCGAGGCCGTGCAAAATCAATGTCAGTAAAGAAAAAGCGGGAATTTCTCAAGGGCATATAGGTTAAGGCGTAAATCTCAGGATTGGTTCGTACAGATCCGTATTAGGTGGTTATACAGTTGTACCAATAGTATTTTTTTACTGTAAATAGAAATATATTTTCCCCTCCTATATAAGGGGACTCCAATCATTTGTAAAGATCATCATTCACTGTTATCGAACATTCTACTCTGCTTTTCTCGTTTACTATGCTCAAGATTATTCTTCAACTTTATTGTTCTTCATTTATTGTTCATATTTCATTACTACTAACCGACCTCGAGACTCCGAGGCTATTGAGCTCGAGGCCCCCGTTCCTTTGACAACACTGGTTTGGTTATCATATTCTTCTTATTTACACCTAATATTTCTTACTTATTTACGAGTATTGAAATAAATCACATATTTTTAGAACCAAAAATCAAATATAATTATTAACATCAATTTCCGAGCAAACACTAAGCTACAATACCAATCTCGTAGTTTAGGTTATTACTAGGTCCGTTTTCATTTTCTTTTATTTTTATGTCACACTTTTTCCCCCAAGAAAATGGTATTATTGCTTAATTTCCTTTACACAAAAGATGGTCAGCTTTCAAATTCAATATTTGAAAACGTATCCTTGTCTTTTGTCCTATAGTTCACCAAAAATGACAAAGGTACTAAAAAAGAAAACGTGTTGTGTGGCTCCAAGAAAGTTGAAACCTAATATTGGATAAGAATACACTCTAGTGGACACGAATTCGTGAGAGATATGATCTTTATTGCCTTGTCTATTTTCTTATATTGCTACTCAAAGGTAAAAGATTATGAAAGCAATTATTGAGAAGATTTATTCAGCTGATTAATACTTGAGCTGCCATATTATTTGAATACATTGAAAGTTCTGAACATTTCAAATGGAGGTTCATTTACTTGTATGGACTTCAAAAATCTCCCTAAGATGTTTAGTGAAATGTTACAACAATATGACACAGTATATTTTAATTGTAAGTTTTAAGTTATTAAATATGACACACTTTTATTTACTTAATTTTATTTCAACACGTTCCTCACATGCAGGCTTTGATTCGTTTCATGAACCCATGACCTAGGGGTGTATATGGACCCGGTTTGTTCGACTTTTATCAAAACTAAACCAAACCAACTATATCGGTTTGGATTGGTTCGGTTTTGTCGGAATTTTTGGGATTTTTATCTTTTTTGTTACATGAATATTATTCCAATCTTACTTTATTAAAGTTATAGACAAAGTTTTGATAAGTGAATATATGTTTGATAATATTGAAAAAATTGACAAACATATGATCTATTAAAATATTCTAATGGGAGAATTTTTCTTAGTACTACGTGATAGTTATTTTCTTGGTCGTCTAACAATAATTTTCGTTAATGTACGCTTTCAAGGTTAACACATGAGAGGATCCCAAATATTTCAATATTTTTTAAAGAAAATTCAGTATAAAGTCTTAAAAATATATATAAAAATTATATATTTATATGTTGGTTTGGTTCGGATTTTTTTACTCAATACCAAACCAAGTCAAACCAAACCTAGTCGGATTTTTTAATCGGTTTGATTTGATTTTTCGGTTCGGTGCGATTTTCCGGTTCGGTTTGAACACCCCTACCATGACCTATGTATGCTCTAATACCATATTGAATTTGTAACAATATCATCTATATTAACTTATGTAAAAAAAAATTCATTTATTTGCTTAATTATATCTCAATATGCATGGATTTGATTGTCTTTTTGTAACAATTCCACGGACCCATTCTATGCCATATTGTTAATTGCTACGGGTTATTACGTGGACATAGATTTGATTGAAATTTGAAAAAGAGTTTTTGAAGTTGTCTTAGAAATAATTAATTTTAAGAAGTTGAAGTTATGTTTGGACATATATTTTATTTTAAAAAAAATTAAAATTTTTTGAGTGAAAGAAAAAATTTCACCCAAAAACTATTTAAACCAATATTTGGGAACTTGAAATTTTTTTCAAAATCTAATCACCATTGTTTTTGAAAAAAAGTAGCCAAAATCTTCTCCCTAGTATGATACTAGAAAACTATTAGCAAAACATATAAAATCAAGAATATGAAATAGAGACCTAATAATCACACGTGTCCGAAAAAGGGGTGGGGTGGGGTGGGGGTCAAACATGGTTGGGGTGGTAGAGTAAGAGGCAAACTTTCAATAAAAGTATTATCCAAAAGACAAGTTATGAATAAGACAATGCATACATCATCATCTTTTTGAAGGAAAATGATTTAATATATATATATATATATATGTGCATTAAAAGGTCGTGTGGAGTGTGACTATTGGTTTTTTAGAATGTAAAATGTGTGCTTTTTCATGACAAAGCTTAGTGATGCCATTGTATTTTGTTGGGTAGTTAGCCTCAAGACAACAAATTAAATCTTTGGTATATTGCCATTTTCAGCGTCATCACCTTTATGTTTATACCTCATCACCGATTTCGGTCGGAAATTAAAGTTTGACAGTCAGTCAAAGCGTTAAATTTTTCGATCGATTTCGGTAAGAAAATTCCGATCGATTGCGGTCGGTACTCGTTTGTGATCAGCATTTTCCCGTCCAATCAAAATCGGTCAGAATTTGGTTGAAAATTAATAATTTTAGACCGATTTCAATCGAAAATTTCGGACGAAAATCACCTGATTTTTAGTAGTGAATTCTTATGAATAATTATAGTTCTTGGGAAGAATAACACATAAATCTAACCAAAATTACGTTGAGCTCTGACTAATTCAAATATGCGCCATATAAGGCTTATTAAAGGGAGAAAAACACTTTATATGAGGATTTTTTTTTTCATTTCCCGAGCTCGAGCTTGAGATATCTGGTAGAGGAATTGTTTATAGTGAAAATTTACAATCATTGATTGCAAGTGAGATGGCATACATATGTATGTCTCTTTATGGACTAAATTTATGTCAGCTTCAACTCTTTAATGGACAAAATTGCAGCCAATTGAAGAGAGAAGACAAAAGTATGAAAAAGGATTATATTTTATTGAACAAAACGTCTCAATACAATTGGCATTTTTATTTTTAAGTAAAGAAAGAAGATTGATTATAATGAAAGCTTTTAGGAGTCTGCCTACCACCGACCACATACTTCTTTTGTGTTGCTTAGTTTGTAAGTATATATTGTGGTTTGCCTTTCAATACGCACTGCCTTTTTAGAAAATCCTTATTATTATTAAAATAATTGAGGACTTTTTTGTATGTGGATAAGTCTTATTATATGGCTTTCTCATCTCATGAGCTAGCTTTTGAGGTTGAGTTAGGACCAATGTCCATATTTTAACATGGTATCAGAGTCGGACCCATCCCAATTCTTTGTCCACGCTCCAGTTGCAGGCATGGGCGTGATAGGGTTGTTGAGTCTCCCACATCGGTTAAGGTATGGGGGATTTGGTCTCCTTATATGACCCGGGTAATCCTCACCTCATGAGCTAACTATTGAGGTTGAGTTAGATCCAATGTTCATGTCTTAACAAATAAATACACAAGTTCAGTGTGTTAGGAAAGGATTGAGCTTAAATTTTGAAACAAAATTACGTGACCACTGACTTAATAATGAAAACCTATCTTCACCTAAGTTTCCACTAATTATCTTTTATTGAGCTTCGGAATATGAGGATTAAAGAATTTAATTTGTGACATAAATTAAGATCTAATATCTTCTTTTTTTTAAAATAAAACACGAAACTTATTATAGAAGCTACTCTAAATCACAAATTTTTAGGGTTAAGAATATTTAAAATGTTTGTTGACTTTCAAAACCAGTTGTGTACTTAATTTTTTGCGACAGAAGAGGTAAAGTAAGTGCATAGGAGATAATACAATCAAAATCCAAGACATTTTTTTTTTACTAAAATTAGAAAAGCAAAATAAAGGAAAACAAGATCGGACAAAACGAAGTGTGAAATAATGTGAGGTTCTTTTTTGCTCTTTTTCATATTTATCTCTTTCATATATAAATCATCGGACCTATTATTATATTACCTATATGTAATCAAGTAAAAATTTATTAACACCTTATATTTATATTAAACTAATGAAGGTTAGAAATACATCTTTCAAATATACATTTATCTCTTACTTAATGACTAAATGATATACGTATTTACATAACCTATTGGTAATTATTAAAGTATATAAGCACATGGTGCGAGTACCCTGGCAACTTGTTTGGATAGTTGTTATTTATTATATTATATCGTATTGTTATTTTATATATAATATTTATTTTGATTATTATTTAAATTTTAATGTAGCATACTGTTAAATCGGGGCTTTTGCATCCGTACTCACTTTTTGTGCCACGTTTTAACTTATACTTGCTTTGTAAAAAAAATTGTATTTGTACCCGCTTTTGCGTAAAACTTCAGCATGCGAGGCTGAAGTAGCAAAGACAATCACGCAAAACTTCAGCATTCTAGTAGACGGGCCTGAAGTAGCTTGCGAACTTCAGATCTAGAGTTGAAGTTGTTGTCTTGTAACTGGGGAACTTAAGCATACGGGGCTGAAGTTCTCCAGTTATAAAAACAAAAACTTCAGCATACGGGGCTGAAGTTCCCCAAGTTACACTGGGGAACTTCAGCTCTAGAGCTAAAGTTTTGTCTTTGTAACTGGGGAACTTCAGCATACGGGGCTGAAGTTCCTCAGTTATAAAGACAAAAACTTCAGCATACGGGGCTGAAGTTTAGCCCCGTATGCTGAAGTTTTGTCTTTATAACTGGCGAACTTCAGCTTAACTGGTGAACTTCAGCTCAGCGAGGGAAAGGGAGCTGAAATTATTTAAAAAGTGGGTACAAGTTAAAAGTTTTAAAAAAAACGGGTATAGATTAAATGGTAGCAACTAAATAGAGTGCCCCGCGTAATTTTTACTGTTAAATCTTATTTACACACCGATTGATGTGGTCGCGTTGTTAGCTTATTCTTTTTAAAATCTTGCTCTTACTATAATTCGATTTTACTCTTATCTTACCTTTTCAAATAATTATTCTACCCCATAGTACTCTTTTTATTCAAATTATCGGTACGTGACGTTATGAAATAATATAATTTATCCACATATTATATTAATAAATAATATAATACAAACAAGTTGTTAATGTGCTGGACCACCAGTTAAATATAGATCAGATTGAGTTGCAGCTTTAAATTTCGACATGATCTTTTTACCAATTTTCAGGGAAGCAAATGTAGCTAGCTAGGAAGAATAGTGTTCGTTTTTAGCATAATTCCAAAGATATCACTAAAATTATCTGTATACCTGGTGTACTGTGTGGATTATGTTATTCCACGACTTGCCGCTGCCTTCCTCTTGTACAAAATTCTGCTACTAGTTACAGTATTAGTAATATTTTTTCCAAGGCAAATTATTATGTTAATTTTTTAGTCCGTATACATAAATTATATATAATTATACATATATATATATATATATATAAAATATGTGTCAGTTAGTTTTAGTTTTATTAGTTGGGTGAGCGGCTACTTAGCTAGGAGAAATTCAAAAATAGCCAGATTTACAAGTGGTCATCCAAAAATAGCCACACTTTCAAAAGTAAGTCACTTTTCATGTAAAGATAAATTTGAACGAAAACATTGTTCAAAATCCGGAGAATACTCCAGTATATTATACTGGAGTTCCAGCATAAATATATTGGAACTCCGACATAATATAATGGAGTTCCAGCATAATATACTGGAGTTCCAGCAAAGTATACCGGTTCAGTATAATATACTGGAAGTTCATACACATGTGCTCGAATCTCCAGTACATTATGCTGGAACTTTCCGCGTCTTGGAGTTCCAGCATAATATGCTGGAAGTTCATACATAGATGCACCGAATTCCAGTATATTATGCTGGACCGGTCTCTATTGCAGCAAAATAGTGGCTATTTTTCAATGACTTGACAAACACTGGCTATTTTTGAATGATCAATCCGAAAACTGGCTAGCCCGTGCCATTTTTACTACTTAGCTTCATTCTTTTTTCTTTTTTCTATTTTGTGAAGCAGGCCCGAATAATTGAAAAATAGAAAAGAAGTAGTTTGGTTAGAATTAATATGAATCTTGCACCTTTATATGCAAGATAATAACTACACCATTGAGCTACCATTCAATTTCCAGATTATCATGATTCCATTTACATCATCTGTTAATTGTTTATATTTATAAAAAAAAAGAAACATATTTGAGTAAAATAAAAGTTTCATATATATGCTGTAATAGTTCTTATTTATTGATAAAACAAAATGATTGGAAGCTAGGAACGAACTTTACAAAAAGATTTGAGTTGAAACAATAAATCACAAACATGTGGGAGATTGGAGAAAATGCAAATATCTTCCATATATTCCTTGGAAACACCCCAGAATTATAACGTCCTCCTATTCTGACAACCCAACTTGTTATTTTCACTTTTTTAAATGAGGCTAGTTATAAAATAAAAAAAAAATTAAAAAGAGTATTTAAAATGGAGGTTGAAAATGAATTAGAAAAAAATATTTGTAGTTCAAACTTGCTGCATTTCTTTAATTTGGAAATCTAGCTTATTTATTTCTAAGTTACAGATGCAACTGTTGATATATCAAAATCGTTTGAGTGGTCAAAGAAAGATTAATTGGTTTAATAAAAGGAAATATAATACCTCTACGTTTAAAAGTGTAACTACTCAATATTTTCTACTAGTAACTAATTTTTCTTTTAATCATTTCAGATAAGAAATTATTGGTATGAATTCTTTTTGACAAGTCAGGTAGGGTTATAAGATGTGGGTGGACAAGTGTTTTAATTATAATTAGTAGGTTACAACAGGAGAAGGTAGTATCCAGATATTACGCTATAACAAAACCGCTCACTGGTGTGGTCTAATGATCAATGAGATGAGTCGAGAACTGTAAGGTCTGACGTTTATGAAATATCAACGAAAACAAAATAGTAGATGATTTCTTCTTATTTATATATCCAAATCTTGATGGACGGGATTACTCGTATTTATACTAGTAAAAGATAACATATTCTTTCTTAAAATTAATCGAGATTCGCACAAGCAGATCCGTACGCGAAACCCTAATTTAACTGGTCCAAGATGGATGATATATAGATAGTACGGTCAGTGGTACATATATATTAGGTGTTTGATATGATACACTAAAATCAGACAATCACATGTACCTGCTTTATTTGCCATATATGTTGGATTGATAAGATACTCGATCTAGCTAGCTTTGTCCCTTTAATTTTGCCAGTCAATATTGGTCCACCATTATATATTCCTTTTCTTTTCTTATCTTTGAATTAGGGTACAACACTTTAATGGCAACTTGCCTCGTAACAAAAGTTGGTACTCCATGCATCCTAAGAAAGACTAATTTGTTGGCATGCTCAGAGGCGGACTTATCTACGGTGTTGAGCGGTTACCGGACCCCATAAATATCGGCAGAAATCTTATATATGTATATGTGTATACCTTGAAAATGATTATAGAAATAACTTGACACTCTGAACACTAAAAGGTCTTTAGGAGCGCTGGTAAACTATAGCTTAGAATTTAATTTAAAATGTAATATAATATTTATGTGATTGTATTACTTCCGAAACTTGTATTCTTGATATATTATAATATTTGTGTGATTATAAAAATTTTGATTAAAGAAATAGAAAATTTAAGTTAAACTGATTCCAAGTATGTGAAGGTAATATATATTTGTTAATGGAAATTTGAGATAGACTAATAATAAAATAGTGTCCATTTTTGGAACGGATGGAGCCAATATGGCATTATTTTAATCAACGTGAATTAAAAAAACTTACTAATCCTTCTACGTTTTGGAGATATAAAAAAACTTATCTAATAAATATTTTTTGTAGTAAGTACATATAAATATTTTTATGTATTAAATATATTTTAAACTTTTATACATATAATACCGGGTTGGTTTAATTTTGATTTGACTTTTTTTAATTAAAATCAAATCAAATTAAAATTGCGGAGTTTTTTTCTCAACACCAAACCAAATCATAGTTAAGTTTTTTCTCGACTTGACTATCGAATTATCGGTTTGGTGTTTCCTTATAACTTAAATACTTTCAAACAAACGTTTTCAACCAAACAATTTTCCTCCTAAAGTTTTGCCGCAACAAATTCTCAAAAACTAGTAAGTTGAGCTCCATGTGTGGAGTTAGGTAACTGTGTTACGTAAATGAGTTGGGTTAGGAATTAACTAGGGTCAACTATATCACTGCTTAGATTTTCAAACTAATTATGCCAGATAGATAGATAGCTAGGTCAAAGTTTGATGATGATGGATGATGTGACAATCATTTTACCATTTCTTGAAAATAAGGGGGTGGGCATTCACTTGTTTTCTTATTACATAAATCATTTAAATAGTCGCTCGTATAATCACTTGAACAAAAAATTAATTGACGGATATAATATATATATATATATATATATATATTAAAAATAAATAGTAAATCTGCGGGAATATATTTATGTAAAAATCCTTTTTTATTTCACAAAAAAATCCATAAATTTCGCACCAGTTTTTTCTTGCTACAACTTTGAAATTTTGGAAAGTTGTGATAAAAAGTCGTGTCCTTCCAATTTCTCTTCTGATCCATAATTAGAATCTTTTTATGTTTGATACTAAGCTTGTCTCTATCACTAAGTGGGCGTTTGGACATAAGAAATGAAAAATTCTTTAAAAGAGTAAAACATTTTCAAGTAAAAATGATATTTAAAAAGTAGAGTTGTTTTTGGACTTGAATATAATATTGAATTGTTTTTGAATTTTTATGAGTGATCTGAGTGAAAATTTTGAAAAACAGTATTTTGGAGTTTTTCAAATTTTCGAATTCATCTTCAAGTGAAAATTAAAAATTTTATGGCCAAATACTTATTTCGAAAAAAAAAATAAAAAAATCCATATGTCCAAATGGGCTCTAAGCCTCTAAGTATACAATATTATGGGGGCTTTTGCATCTATACCCGTTTTTTGGGTCACGTTTTAATTTATATTTATTTTGTAAAAAAAATTATAAGCGTACCCACTTTTCGCATAAATTTCAGGCATACGCAAAGGCAATCAGACAAACTTCAGCATTTTAGGCTTTTTCAAAATCTTCAGTAGAAGTGTTGAAGTTATTTAGTTCATTTGTAAAAATTTCAGTACTAAATAAGCTGAAGTTTTGTCCTGGATTAAGCTTTTTCAAAAACTTCAGCAGAAGATGCTGAAGTTATTTAGTTCATTTGTAAAAACTTCAGCACTTAATAAGCTGAAGTTTTGTCCTGGATTAATTAAGTTTGTCATAAAGTTTTTTCAAAAACTTCAGTAGAAGATGCGGAAGTTGTTTAGTTAACTTGTAAAAACTTCAGCACTAAATAAGCTGAAGTTTTGCACAGGTATCAGAAAGGCGGCGCCTGAAGTTGTAAAAATTAAGGTATAAATTAAATAATTTTAAAAATATGGGTATAGGTTAAATGGGGGCGACCAAATAGGACGCCCCGTGCAACTTCAACAATATTATGTTAGTACAGAATTATATATTCATTATTTGTAATATTGCTATTTTGGTCGCCAGAAACACACATATTCTTTTCTACCTGCCTTACTGAGTGATGCACTCGTCATTTTGCCTTGTGGGGTTAGTAAGAAACAGCGGGGTTCTTAAAGTTAAAGAAAGAACCTCAAACTTTATTAACTTACAATTAGTACTTATGCTAACTCAAATGTTGAGCATTTATACCATTGGAAATGTGTTGAGTTATATAAATAAGAGTAGTTGCTTTATATGAGTTGTATAAGTCGTCTTAAGGTTAATTAATTCTACTTTAGAAAAACAAAAAGATAAAATTAAAAATAAAATAAAATTGAGACATGAACCCGAAGACTTTCTTTAAAGAGATATTACTCGTATAATACCGTTTGAGGAATATAGATGTATAAGTCCCTTCAAGATAATAAAATGGGGATTACATGAGCTGTTAGTATTGAATTAGTTAGATGTTAGTGTTGATATATAGGAGGAGATTATTATTAATATAATTAGTTAATTAGCATGCATGAGTATACACGTGTGAATTAGTTAGTTGCTTAGAAGGACATGTGTATATAGGTGGTTAGTTAGGCAATGTAACAGTACCACTTTACTTCTTCTTTTTCTGAAATACAGAGTTAAGCTCTTCTTTCTCTTCTCTCTCAATTCAGTAATGTTAGGATTTCTCATTTGATTCGTGTGATTCAATCATGGTATCAGAGCTGTAATCACGATTGCGAATTGAATCAGAAGATCCTGTTGAATTTGCAATAAGCTCAATTTTGAATCACAGTTGAGAGTGAGATTTAACAATGGCGGCAAGGACAAATCTCGACCACAATCACCCTCTGTTTCTTTACCCATCGGATACTACCGGAGCTTCGATCATCTCAATTCAGTTGACTGGTTCAGAAAATTACTTCACCTGGAGTCGTGCGGTTGAAATCCAGCTGTTAGGAAAGAACAAGCTAGGAATAATCGACGATACTCTGAAGAAAGAAGATTTTGTTGTAGAACTAGGTCATCAATGGGATAGATGTAATGCTATTGTCCTAGGGTGGATTATGAGCTCAATTTCAAAGGAATTGATTACTGTGATTCTATATGCGAGGGATGCGAGAAAGGTATGGGAAGATCTGAAAGAACGATTTAATAAGGTGAACACATCACGAGTTTATCAATCGCAAAAGGCCATAACAACAATAACTCAATGGACAGACAGTGTCTCAGTTTATTTTTCTAAACTCAAAAATTTGTGGGACAAATTTGATAGCATGGTTCCTCCGCCATGTGACTGTGCTAGATCAAGGAGTTTTATCGAGTTTATGGAAAAACTGAAAGTGCTGAAGTTTCTAATGGGTTTGAATGACAATTATGAACAGGCTCGTAGTCAAATTCTCATGATCAATCCAACACCGAGCATCAATAAAGCATATGCAATGCTTATTGAAAGAGAAAGTCAAAGATCAGTGGGTAATACTTCTATTGTGGGTGAAGGAATTGACTTAACTGCTTTACTAGCTGGTAAATGAGGTAATCACCAGAATTATCAAAGGCCAAAGAGAAATTGGAATGTGCAGTGTGACTTTTGTCATATGAAGGATCATACGAAGGAAGGATGCTACACGATAATTGGTTATCCCCAAGACTTCAAAAACAAGAAGAAAGGTGCATATAATGTATAAGTAGAAAATCTTAACCCTAATCGTGCGGGTGTTGATGATAGAAGAGGAGAAATACCAGAAACAATGAAGGAAGGAAACTGGCAGAGGGCACCTCAACTTACAGCTGACCAATATGACCATATTATGAAGTTGCTCAACAAAGACACCCCCAAGGATGTAATGGCAAACATGGCAGGTACAACCTATTCTTTTATGGCTAAGGTATCAAAAGGAAACTGGATAGTTGATACAGGAGCAACTAACCATATGGTAGCTGATTTAGGGATGTTAACAAATGTTAAAAATTTTAGCCCCACTAGAGACAAAAGAGTTCATTTACCTAATGGAGAATGTACTATTGTGTCACATGTTGGGAACTGTAAGATCGCAGAAATAGGGGAGATGCGGGATGTATTGTATGAACCAGAATTTGCATACAATCTTCTTTAAGTATCAAAGATAACAAGGGACTTACACTGTTTTGTCTCCTTCTATCCTGATTTTTGCCTATTCCGGGACCTCTCAAGTGAGAAAGTGAGGGGGATTGGTAAAGAGAAGGATGGACTTTACCTACTAGTCCCAAGAGCTTCCTTAGACACTGATAGAAGTATACCAACAATCAAAGGGTTAAATGTGCAGATAACAAAGGAGAATATAGCTCTATGGCACAAAAGATTAGGATATGCATCTGGAGGATCCTTGAAAGAGATTTTGGGGTATAAACTGGAGGATTGAAGATTTGTAATAGATAGTTGCGATATATGTCCAATGGCTATACATGTGAGACAGTCTTTTCCACTAAGTAGTACCAGAACTACTAATGTTTTTCAGCTATTGCATTTAGATATATGGGGACCTTGCAGTGTATTAACTTTTGATGGGAATAGGTTCTTTCTCACAATTGTAGATGATTTCTCTCGTGTGACTTGGATTTTTCTCTTGCAATTCAAAAGTGATGTCATGATTGTTTTTAAGTATTTCTTAAGCTGATACTAACACAGTTCAATGGAACAGAAAACATGTGTCTATACACCACAGAAAAATAGTGTAGCAGAGAGAAAATATAGACACTTTCTTGAAGTTGCAAGGGCATTCAAATTTCAAGGTCATATCACTATGAAATTTTGGTGACGTTGCATCTTGGCAGCAACATATGTTATTAACAGGTTACCATCAAAGTCACTCGATGGTAAGTCACCATATGAAGTGTTCTTTAATAGGAAACCATCAATTTCTCACTTGAAAACATTAGGATGTCTTTGTTTGCAAGTGTCCTACCTAGAACTGATAAATTTGCTAGTAGAGAAGTTAGAGCTATTTTTATGGGGTATTCTGGTGTTACTAAAGGATATATCCTATATGATTTGGATAAAGATAAATTCTTTGTCAACGGAGATGTGGTGCTCAAGGAATCTACATTTCCTTTTCAAGATACAACTGGTAATATTAGAAACCAAGTCACACCTACTATTACTGATGTTTTTAGTTTTGAAGGTAAATATGCAGATGATCATAATGCTATAATTGTTGAGCAACTACATGTTAAAAATGATAATACAGGAGATATTATACAGAATGCTGACAACTTACATACTTCAGACAGCTTTGTACAAGATCTGCACAACACAGTGCCTTATGAAGATCAACATCACACAGCCATATGAAGTCCTCCTATAATTCATGACTCAGAGGAAATCCTTTCAGAGACACCATCTACATAACTTCATGATCATCATGAAGGATAGACATATCCTAATACCTTAAGAAGATCACAAAGGGAATCTAAAGAGCCAGTCTGGTTGATATATTATGTAACCACAAGAAAGTCAGGGAACACTGCCTTATATCCCATACACAATCATGTCACTTATGCTAAGATTTCACCTTTCTATCAAGCATACTTGGGTGTATTATCCTTAATTGTTGAGCCTAGAACCTTTCAGGAAGCTTCTAAGGATCCAAGGAGGGTAGAAGCCATGCAAACTGAAATTCAAGCTTTACAAGCCAACAACACCTGGGAACTGGTTCCTCTGCCTCAAGGAAAGATAACTATAGGTTGTAAGTGGGTGTACAAATTCAAGTTTAAGGCCAATGGAGATGTGGAGAGGTTAAAAGCAAGATTAGTATCCAAGGGTACAATCAAAGAGAAGGTCTTGGTTACAATGAGACCTTTTCTCCTATAGTGAAGATCACCACTGTAAGAACTGTTCTTTCTTTACTAGCCATGCATAATTGGACAATCCAACAACTAGATGTATACAATGCCTTCTTGCAAGGGGACCTACATGATGAAGTGTACATACATCTACCACAGGGTTTTACAAGTCAGGGTGAGTCTGGATTGGTGTGTAGACTTGTAAAATCTCTCTATGATCTGAAACAAGCAAGAAAACAGTGGAACTTAAAATTAACAGAGGCATTACTACATGCTGGATTTAAGCAAAGCAACTTAGATCACTCCTTATTCATCAAGAAGAAAGGAGCAGACATAGTGATAATACTAATATATGTTGATGATATGTTGGTTACAGGAAACAACTTGCAGCTGATTGAAACCACCAAAACATTCTTACAACAAGCCTTCAAGATCAAAGACTTAGGAGATATGAAGTTTTTTCTTGACATGGAGTTCAGCAGATCCAACAAAGGTATTCTGATCAATCAGAGGAAGTATGCATTGGAGATAATATCAGCCTTGGGATTGAGTGGAGCAAAACCAGCCTGGACTCCATTAGAGACAAATGTTAAACTATCAGTTCCAGAACTAGACAGACTAATGGGCACAACAGAAGATCCAATGCTGGAAGATGTAGGCCAATATCAAAAGCTGATTGGAAATTTATTGTACTTAACCATGTCCAGACCAGACATTGCATTCTCAGTACAAACTCTCAGCCAGTTCATGCAACAACCAAATAAGTCTCATTGGGATGCATCTATAAGAGTGGTGAAGTATATTAAAAGGGAACCAGGATTGGGAATCTAGTTGAGCAGTCAAAATTCAAGTGAAATCAGTGTTTTTTGTGATGTTGATTGGGCCTCATGTCCTAACACTAGAAAGTCAGTGCCAATGTATCTAATCAAGTTCGGAAAGTCTCCAGTTTCATGGAAGTCAAAAAAGCAGAATACAGTTTCTAAGAGTTCAGCTGAAGCTGAATATAGAAGGATGGCAAGTTGAGTTTCAAAAGTAGTTTGGTTAACATCATTGCTAAGGGATTTGGTAACATAAGTGAGACTTCCAGTACACATATATAGTGACAGCAAGGCTGCAATGCAAATAGCAGCAAATCATGTATTTCACGAAAGAACAAAACATATAGAGATTGATTGTCACTTTATTAGACAGAAGATACAAGAAGGACTGGTGAAGACTCAGTACATCCCTTCAAAGGAGCAACTAGCAGATATCCTAACTAAGGGTTTAGGAAGACAACATCATGAGTATCTGGTTGGCAAGCTGGAATTCTCAATGTCTTTGCACCCACCAGCTTGAGGGGGAGTGATGAAATGGGGATCACATGAGCTGTTAGTATTGAATTAGTTAGCTGTTAGTGTTGATATATAGGAGGAGATTATTATTGTAATTAGTTAATTAGCATGCATGAGTATACATGTGTGAATTAGTTAGTTGGTTAGAAGGACATATGTATATAGGTGGTTAGTTAGGCAATGTAACAATATCACTTTCTTTCTTCTTAATCTGAATTACAGAGCTAAGCTCTTCTTTCTCTTCTCTCTCAATTTAGTAATATTAGGGTTGCTCATTTGATTTGTGTGATTCGATCACAGGATATAATAAAACATTATAACATCAATAACGATGCAATAAAATCCCATGAGTGACGTAATGTAACAAAGTCATTGTGTATTGCATATACTTGGCCGCTTCACGAAGGAAGACCTTCGTTATCTTATATATCATGAATAACACACACGTTTGTTTAAATTTAAAACCTAAAAAAAAATACTAAGGCTTTTAATATATAATGTCTTCACAACTATTTTTTATTCCGCTGTGGGACAATTCTACTTCATATTTATTTACAAATTATGTAACAATCCTCATTTTCCTCACGAGTTATAATATGAGGGGCCAGCTTCAAAACTCAAAATGCCATAATAAATTAGACAGTCTGCCTCCATAATTTGACATTGCACCTAGCTTTACCGTTTGGTTGTTAGGAAAGGAAAAGAAAAGAAAATTGTCGGATCTTTTTCTTTTCTTTTGAATTTTAATCAAGAAAGTTCTGATAATGGTAATAGATTTTGGACAAGAATTGACGTTCTGTAAAAAGTTGTTGGAGATCTTACTTTATTTATTTTTTTAACCTTCAGACAAACAAATATAAGAAAATTATTTCTCTTTCTTTTCCTTTAACTTTTCAGTAACTTTCTGAAGACATACATATTTAGTGATTTTTTTTAATTTTAATAGTTGTATAATTTGGTGCAACTATTCCTGAAATTCAACATAGTCATATAAGGGTATGCATGGACTAGGTTGGTTCGATTTTTATCAAAACCAAATCAAACCAATTATATCGATTTGGATTGGTTCGGTTTGTCGGGTTTTTTTATCGGGTCTACGGTTTTTTATGTTACATGAATATTATTCCAATCTTACTTTTTTTAAAGTTATAGATAGAGTTTTGATAAGTGAATATATGTTTAGTAAATATTGAAAAAATTAACAAACATATGATCTATTAAAATATTCTATTGGGAGAATTTTTTTAGTAATACATGATAGTTATTTTC
The DNA here is from genome assembly GCA_005239525.1 of Nicotiana knightiana. Lineage (NCBI taxonomy): Eukaryota > Viridiplantae > Streptophyta > Magnoliopsida > Solanales > Solanaceae > Nicotiana > Nicotiana knightiana. Next base: position 167,501 of record ML403165.1, read on the forward strand.
TTAGTCGTGTAACAATAATTTTCGTTAATGTACGCTTTTTAGGTTAACACGTGAGAGGATCTCAAATATTTCAATATTTTTTTTAAAAAAATTCAATATAAAGTCTTAAAAATATATATATAAATTATATATTTGTATGTCGGTTTGGTTCGAATTTTTTTACTCAATACCAAATTAAGTCAAACAAAATCTAATCGAATTTTTTAATCGATTTAATTTAATTTTTCGATTTGATGCGATTTTTCGATACAGTTTGAACATCCTAGTATATAGTGAAGTGTGGCATAAAACAACAGCCATAATTGTCGTAGTGGAAAGGTTACTTTAGAGTTAAGAAGAGAAAAGGAAGAAACAAAAGTTACTTTAGATGGAATTCATTTAATTATATGTTGGCGGCACACATTTCTTAAACATTGCTGAATTTACTAATCTGAAAAACGTCTTGTCTATCTATAGAAATATTCATCACTATAAATATATAAACAAATTTTTTTCAAAATCTTTGACCATAGCTTGTTGTCGCATTCATGATTCATCTCTAGTTAAAAGATGCATACAATTTAAGGCACAATACTTCAGGATTGAAATTCACATGAGACATGTTATTCTTTACGTTGGATTTGACATTTTCTAACATTTTGTCATGTTTGGTGGATGGATATTCGGCAATCTTACACTGATCTGGTGGCTTAAACACCCCAATTTATGCATCCATTCACTGATTTTTACCTACCATTGTTTCCAACATCAACGGAGAAAGTTACCATCAAAAACTTATAGCATGAGTATACTAGTAATTATTTCATATTAAACAAAGCAATTAAATTTAATCCTTGTAACTAAATATTAAAGTGAGAATATATATCACTAAATTATGATAAGTAATAAATGTAGCACAAAAGGCATGTGTCGTATATTCATTAGTTGGTGTAAACACCGGGTGCGGTAAGTAGTGCGGTGGTGGAACCAAGTTTGCCTAAGGGATGTTTCGCCCTTTCGTCCCAAAATTACACTAAATAGCTAAATAATTTATTTTCTTTGTGTATATATAAATTATATGTTGAATTCCCTTGACTTTTCCTCGTGTTTACTTTTTAATATTTCGATAGCCCTTAGTAAAAATTCTGACTTCACCATTTTCAGTAAATCTTTACTTGATCTTATGTTATAAGGCAAAATCTTCCACAAAATGCATAAGTGTGGAATTCTCACTGTATTTTCTTTACTGATCTCGTAATTTAATAGAATTTCTTCTGCAAGATAAAGGATAAAGATTAATGAGTTTTTAAAATTATCGTTACCGTAGTTTTTGAATTGAAGGAAATTAGTAACCCATAATGTGGGTAAGTTTTTTCCTTAGCAAATTGATGAAATTTAAGATCAACTAGTTGTCCAATATTATTACGATCGAGTAATTTAATATTCTTACATGGAGATTTAAATTCAATGTATGTGAAGAATTTTAATTGAAAATTTTACTTATACTCGTGCATGTAAAAAGTAAAAGGGTATATTGTGTTCCAACGCTAGAAGATAAAGATTATCTTCTAATATTTATTATGCTGGTACAAGTAAGTTTTTACCTTATTCAACTATCGATTATATTCTTCCCGCAATAAATATGTTTTTTCTTAATAACATGATCATTGCTTCTCTACTTAACCTAATATAGTTTTTATATTTCACCTATGCTTATGATACAAATATGTACCTACACTCAAGGATGAAGCTAGCTATACTCAAGGATGAAGCTAGAGTGTGAGGTATGAGTTCGGTTGAACGCAATAATTTTTGTTTAAACTTTATATTTACCTTAAGAAATTTAATTAATATGTATATAATGTTGAAGTGTTAAGATGGCAGATGTGCATTATGGGAAGCTGAGGAACGAAGGCTCGAGACTGAGTGACATGCGGTTACTTTAGCATAGTGTTAGTTGAGTGTTGGAAGTTAGTTATAAAAGAATTAGTTGTAGTGTAAGGGTTAACTTAGAGCTGATTCATTACTTATATATAGACGTGTATATATTAATAACACTAATTCTCTTGTAATTGATTTTCTCTCAATACACAATGGGATACAACTGTCCATATGTTTCTCTCCCTAGGCTTCGCCTTCATCCTCTTAGCTGAGCTTCATATCCACATAACAATTGGTGGATTTTAACATGGTATCAGAGCTGGAGTGAATCAATCGAAGCTGAAACTCTGGTTTAAGAGTTGTTTTTGTGAAATTGTTGAGAGAAGTTTTAATTGATTTTTGCTTTTTCTCAAATGTCCAATTTTCTAAGTAAATCTGTAAAGGCTGCTTTAGACATTGATAATCTGCGACATCTGTTACACTTACAACCCTTAGATGCACCAGGAAATATAATAATTTTAGTTCGATTAACCGGCAGTGAGAATTACTCAGGGAGCAGAGCAACAAAGATCGTGTTGCGAGCTAAATGAAAATTAGGGTTCATAACGGGTACACGCACTAAGGATCAATTCATTGATGACCTTGGCGAGGATTGGGAATGTGTCAATGCCACAGTTTTGAATTGGATTATGAACATTGTGTCGCCGGAGCTAGTGAAAGGGATAGTCTATGCCAACAATGCTCATGAGGTGTGGACTGATTTACATGATCGTTTTGACAAAATCAATGGATTGAGGATCCATAATCTTTATCGCGAAATTGCTACAGTTTCTCAATGTACCTCCAATATTTCTGCTTACCATTCTAGGTTTAAATTGCTGTGGGATGAGTACAGTGATCTAATTACAACTTTGCATGTAACTCCTCTAACAAGAGAATTTATAACACACTTAGAACAACAAATTTTTTTAATTAAATGAGAGCTATGGTGCTATTAGAAGCCAGATGTTGCTTATGTCCCCATCACCAAGAGTGAGTCGTGCATATGCTATGCTAATTCGTGAGGAGAGTCAAAGGAATATTTTTATGACCAATACACCTATGAATAAGGTGAATGATTCCACTACCCTAATGAGCTCCAAATATAGTACATAGAAGTTCAAGAGATATAGAAATTTGTATTGTGAGTCCTGCAAAACCAAGGTCACACTAAGGATACTTGTTACAAGTTAGTGGGCTACCATCTGGTTTCGAAGGAGAGAGAAAGCAAGAGTATCGACAAGCTAATGCAACTATAAGTGATGCATTTCATGCAAAGTATGACATGTTTCAGGCAACCACAATTGCAGATTCTAATGTACCAAGTCAAGGAATGCACAACTATTTTATCTATGAGCAATACAACCAGATAATCAAGATGTTGAATCAAGACAAAGGAGAAGAATTTGCAGCAAACATAGCAGGTAACATTGATTCACAATTGACTCAAACCTGTGATATTCCTTCGACAATTGATACAGGGGAAACAAATCATATGACTTCATATATTATTTACTAACTGATTTAACTAGATTACCTAACTCCAAAGGAGGTAATTTTCATCTGCCAAATGGAAAATCAGTACCAATTGTGTATCAAGAAAAATGCAGTATCATAGGTGGCGAATCAATTCACAACCTTCTATGTGTACCTTATTTCAAATACAACTTATTGTCAATTTCAAAATTGACTAAGGAGCTATTTTGCTCAGTGCTTTTCTTTCCATCATTCTGTGTATTCCAGGACACCGGGAAAGTGAAGAGTGTTGGTAAACAAAAGGTTGGTCGTTTTCTGTTGTTACCAGATTGATCAACTGCAAATAAGCTCAAGCAACAAATTAGAAGTTGTTTGGAAGAAGACAATATTATAGACAATAATGTGTGGCACAGAAGGCTTGAACATGTACCAGCAAGAGTAATGAGACAGCTGGATATTATGATGAACAAGATGTCTATAGATTGCAATTTCAATAAATACATTGTATTCCATTAGCAGGACAAACTAGAAAACCTTTTCCCCTTAGCACCACTAGGGCAAGAGTCATTTTTCAGCTAGTGCATGTAGATCTTTAGGGACCCCTAGATGATCATTAAAAAATGATTTGAGCGTTCTTAATGAAGTTGAAAAGTGAACACTTGTGCTTCTAAAATCCTTTATCAAGATGGTCAATGTGTAATTTAACCACAATGTTAAATGTTTTAGAATTGATAATGGAGCCGAGTTCTTCAGCTCTGAATGTGCAACCTACAATGGCATACTACATCAGAGGATTTGTCCATACACTAGTACTCCACAATAAAATGGAGTGACAGAGAGGAGACATAGGCACATTTTAGAAGTAGCAAGAGCACTGAGGTTTCAGAGAAGTATACTGGTGCATTTTTGGGGAGATTGTATACTGGCAGCTATATATCTGATAAATAGGCTGCCATCCTCTGTACTAGGTGGCAAGTCACCATATGAGGTCTTCCACAAGTCACCACCTTCACTATTTCATCTAAGGGTTATTGTTTGTGTTTGTTTTGCCACAGTCACCAACCAGAGTGATAAACTTCTTCTTAGGTCACTAACAATAGTTCATATGGGATATTTAACATCCCAAAAAAGGGACAAGTTATACAACCTGAAGGATAAGAAGTTTTTTTTGTAAGCATGGATGTTACATTTAGAGCGGATGTATTTCCATTCATGCTGATGAAAGAAGGAATAAGCCCTCCCCTGTTATTTGAATCAGCTAGACATTATACAACAGAACAAAGATCATCTCAACAACAGCAGACTCCTGTTCAGGAAATGCAGGTTCCTGCTCAAGAAGGGGGACAACCACATGCTGAAAATGAAGATGCAGATCCTCAGTTTGATGATTTATCCAAGGCAGAATGGACTAAATGACACTTATACTTGTCCCACTTTGTCATGTCGGTCCTCTTACTTCATTTTTTTTCATCCAGACACTTTAATTTGATCAAAGCCTATTATTTAAACTCCTCTGACCGTTGACCAAGCACATCTGGCAAAATAATGACTGAGCTGGACAAAGTGAGTGTAATTCACGCGGATAATGAGCGTGAAATGAACATTTTGAACCAGAAATATTTAAAATAAAAATAAAAAATCATTAAAATAATAATGAAAATAAAATAAGTAAAAAGAAGAAATAAAAAAGCAAAAGAGATATGTTCTCTTTCTGTTCTTCCCCATACCCACCCCATTTCATCTCTTTTTTCTATAAGCCCATCCACCCCCCCTCCAACACACAGACGAAAAACACCCACTTCCCTTTTTTTTCGCTGTACTTTCTTCTTTTTCAAAGTAAATATTTATAATTTTAGCTTGATTACATCCCAATCAGCTGTTCTCACATAAGATTGATCTCAAACACAAATAGAATTATTATCTAGGCTGCAAAAATCTGAGGCCGTGATGATAATTTTTTCTTCTGTCTCCAATCTCTTGCCTTGTCTTCAATATTATATATCTGAGTCTCAATTGGAAGGTTGTTTTCTTAAGTGCAAACCTACATGCTCTTTTCCGTTAAATTTTGAAATTCAGAGGTGAAAACTAACAACCCTTGTTCCGCGATTGATTTTCCTCCATTTTCAATCTCTGTTCCGCGATTGATTTTTCTCCATTTTAAATCTCTGTTCCGCGATTGATTTTTCTCCATTTTCAATATTTGTTCCGCCATTGATTTTCCTCCAAGCATAAAAGAGAACATAGAGCAACATTTTGGATTGAAGAAAAGCTAAATCACAGGAAATCAAAGTAGCAGCGTACACCACGTTGTCAATTTTTATTCTTGAAAATTACCAATTCCATTCAGCAGATGGAATTACGCTAACAGTTACAGTAACCTGTAAATGATGACGGAGAAGAGAGGAGATACAGATGTGGTTCTACTTTCTAAATCCTAACTAAGAAGGTAAGTGTAAATTGAGGGGAAAATATGGGTTTGGGAGGGATAATAATCATTTACTGTTTTATTTTTCTATGTGGCCATAATTAATGACCTGGAGCCTACATGGTTTAATTTTCTGACGTGGCGTCCTACGTGTAGGAGATTAAAATAGAACCTAAGTGTCACAACTGAAACACTTACTATTCTCAAGGCATAATAAAGTCAAGAGATATTGCTTTCATTTAAACTATGTGGCCATAATTAATGACCTGGAGCCTACATGGTTTAATTTTCTGACATGGCGTCCTACGTGTAGGAGATTAAAATAGAACCTAAGTGTCACAACTGAAACACTTACTATTCTCAAGGCATAATAAAGTCAAGAGATATTGCTTTCATTTAAACTATGTGGCCATAATTAATGACCTGGAGCCTACATGGTTTAATTTTCTGACATGGCGTCCTACGTGTAGGAGATTAAAATAGAACCTAAGTGTCACAACTGAAACACTTACTATTCTCAAGGCATAATAAATTCAAGAGATATTGCTTTCATTTAAACTATGTGGCCATAATTAATGACCTGGAGCGTACATGGTTTAATTTTCTGACGTGGCGTCCTACGTGTAGGAGATTAAAATAGAACCTAAGTGCCACAAATGAAACACTTACTATTCTCAAGGCATAATAAATTCAAGAGATATTGCTTTCATTTAAACTATGTGGCCATAATTAATGACCTGGAGCGTACATGGTTTAATTTTCTGACGTGGCGTCCTACGTGTAGGAGATTAAAATAGAACCTAAGTGTCACAACTGAAACACTTACTATTCTCAAGGCATAATAAAGTCAAGTGTTTCAGTTGTGACAATTGTACGATTTTAACTTTGCTTAACTGCTTTAACTAGAGTGTATTAATGAGTCCGATCCTGATTGAGTTATATATCATGTATGTGTGTGAGGTTTTGGGTTATTATGTGCATTGCATTTGATATCTAGAACTTGCCCCATGTATTTGCAATGCGAAATAGTAGTTTTATTCAACCTTGGAAGTGATATAGGCGTTTCTTTGTTGAGCTAGGTATATGCTTTTACCAACCTAATTGTTATGTATCTTAGTTAACTCATTTGAGCCTGTAATCCTATTTATTTGGTAACCACACTACAAGTCTAATCCATGTTGTTTGAATTGACTATTTGTTTGAATCTTCTACCTCTCGTGAGCACTTGGATTTGTTATGAACTTTGTAAAAGTTAAAGTATGGGGTGTTGGTTTGGCTTTTGAGTTGAACTATTGAATTTGTTTAATTTCATGATCCAATTAGGTAACCGAAGGAGCCTCTTACGTTGTTATTTGAACTAGAAAATAGAAAATATTCGTGAGAAATTACCCTTTAGATCATAAACATCATTTTTATTTGTTGCAATTGTTTACCATGCTTCAATTGAGTTAATTACTGAAACTAACGTTTAATTGAAAGAGGAATATTAGCTTCAAGTGTAATCTGATAATTGGTTGAATTCGTAATAATTAATCGTCTTATAGAGTGAATTAACTCAAGAATTGCATCCCGAGTCAGTTATCGTGCACCTATCTAGTCAATTACCCTTATTTTCCTCGTTAATATTTCTTCGTGCTCACTTGCTATCATTAGTGATCAATTGTTATTTGCTTAAGCTTTAATAATTAATCATAGTAATAGATAATCAAGTATTAATTTTTCCTAGATAGTAATCAACTGGAGATTATTCAGACATTGTTCAATTTCAAACCCCGTGGAGACGATAATTAATCTATACTATCTTTGACTATACATAATTTTCAGTGCGTATTTTACGCTCGTCACTGAGTGACAGACGGTTACTTTAGCATAGTGTTAGAAGTTAGTTATAACAGAATTAGCTGTAGTGTAGGTGTTAATGTAGAATTGATTCATTACTTATATATACACATATATATAGTAGTAGCACTAACTCTCTTGTAATTGATTTCTCTCAATACACAATGAGATACAACTGTCCAGAAGTTTCTCTCCCTACACTTCGTCTTCATTTTCTTAGTTGAGCTTCATCTCCACGTGACAATGGTGGATTTTAACATATAAAACTATCAAATTAGATTGCGAAAACTCAAAAGGACTAAAATCACAAAGTAATAAATTTTAAATTCTGCATCTGCCTATGTAACATTAATCTTTTCTCTTTTCTCTTTTCTTGTAGGTATTTGAGCAATTTTAATGAATTTCAACCTTAAACAGACTATTAACTATTCATGTTTCTTTTCTTGATAGGGAATGATTACAGAATCTGAAGAAAAAATTTCATAACTATGATTATAATCACAAAAAGTCTAATGATGTATCAAAATAAGTGAAGGGGGCCATGTGCACCTAATTAATGACCAGAATCTTTAAGGCCCTTCTAATTTAAGCAATCTAACGTGATCATTCTTGTCTCGTTCTTGTGCCCTTCACAATTGTATAGCCTACATTGGTTATCTCTACTATCTTTTTGTTTTGTTTTTTCACTTTACTACATAAGGATGACAAGATAACTTTATAGGAGTTTGTGAAACTTTTTGAGAGGCCATGTTCAAATAACCATAATAACGACCAACCAAAATGCATCTTTATTATTTCCTCTCTTGAATTAAAACATTGTGGAGTGTAATGTGCAAAAGTTAAATTATTTATAAATTTAAGTAGTTCATACCATTAATATTTGATATAAAATTATGAGTCCAAAGAGTAATAGTAATATTTTCTTTAAGGACAAAAATCCTATATGGCCAACCGTTTTCACGAGCATAAGTGATCGATACTTGAGTGTTTCACTGGACTTGTAATTGAGTAATTTTTTTTTTTTTTTTTTGGACTATAACTAATTTGCCTGAGGTGTTGATCAAGCTTTTTGCCAATTTAATATTCTAATAATAATCATTAAAATTCGTCCCCCTCTAACAAAATCAGAGAAAATTCAAATTAATAAGTGAACAAGACAAAGTTTTATACAGTCAGAAGAACCATTAATGAATGGTCCTGTTTGGCGGAAACGTTAGATTTAGAAGAAGAAAAAGGGGGGAGAAAAACCATATATTTCATATATGGAAATGTCAAAAAAACTATAATTAAGTTATTGAAAATAAAAGTTTTTATTTAGGAAGTAGCCACCCATAAGGGCTTCCTCCAATCACAAAAAACCTTATTGCCTTGGCCACTTTCTTTGCACCTACTTAGCCAGCTTTGACATTTCTCCATTCCCATTTCACCCTCCGCTTCAAAATTATTTCCATCTATATCCCATTTCACATTATTGTACATGTCACTACTCTCTTCTTCCTCCATTTCTTCATTTTCTTCAAGGGTTGTGAGAGAGTCATTTCCATGATTGTAAAAGCAGAGCCTAAGTCGGCCATTGCTTCTTTCAGCTTGAAGATAATTATGTGTAAGTGGAGATTCAACAGCTTTGATTATCAACCTACCATTTTCACGGTGGGGTCTAAATGTTAGAGAATTCGAACCCCTTATTGTTGTCAAAGGAGGTGGAAATTTGGTGCAGGAATTCTTCTTCTTATTAGTACGACTTTTATTGTTGCAGTTTCTTGATGATGACGATGACTTTTGAATTGTTGATGAAGAGGAGAAAATGCTGCTGTCCATGATATCACAACTTCCCGTTTCACTTCCAAGACTTTCAGTGCATAATTCAAGGCTTTTTGCACTAAGTCGAGATGAATATGAAGATCGTTTGGATAAAGGGTGTACATAAATATTGCTGCCTTCTTCTTTAGAAATGTTGGACAGAGTTTGAATACAACTCCAACTACCACCCATATCAAGATTACTAGTTGTTGTTGTAGAGACGGAGGACTTGTTTTGACATTTTTCTTTAGCATTTTCTATATTGTTTTCTATCAAACAAGGTCCTCTGCCAAATTCTATAGTAGACGATGGGTTTGCCACTTTGAGCTTTAAGGTTGTTGTTTCAATGATTTGGGACTCAAAACATGGCTGCAAACTACCTTGATATACTATTGTTGACATGTTAGAGGAATTGAGAAATGATCAAGAATTGATCTTGATATAATATGGAGTTGTGAGGTTTTTTCACTTCTTTGGTTTTTTCAAAGGGAGAGGGAAGAAGTGAAGGAGAAGATAGAAGATTGAATGAAGGATAAGTGAAGGGGTCGATGTGAATTTGTAGTACTCAAAAAGTTCCACAGACAGCGAGGGGGGGGNGGGTGTGGGGGTATGTGCTTTTTTGCACCACTTGAATTGTACAACTAGTATACTATATGTATATATATATATTTGATGTCAAAAACAAGAGAAAAGAACAAAGAATATATAAACAATCACAAATGAATGAAATTAAAATATTCCTATGTAGTATTTCCGATATTATATATGTGCCACATATAGTACCAAAAAAGGAAGAAAATGAAAATTCATGAGGATGTTTCGAAATGCGTATATATTTATGTTATTATAACAAGGACACGTCGATTTTATCATTTGCTCCTAAAACAAATACCAAATTTAATTTTTAATTTTCCCCATCTATCCTAAAGAAAGCTACAAATAGCCAGAAAACAAAAGGATTCTCCATATATTTTTTGAAAAAGACAGCACCCCTTGTACAATTTTGACTTTACATTTTCTTAAAATAAATAAATAGAATAAAGATGAAGGACCATTCCTTCATGTAGGTTTCATATTTATTTAGAGTCAAAATATATGTTTTATGTCTGCAGATTATCAAACATATATCGATCACAGCCCCGCAGCTTGCAATTTCTTGGAAGTGAAGACTGAAGTGTATATCATTCATTTCTCTACGCATGTGTTCATTGACCAAAATATCCTCTTCAGTTTGCATGATTGAGTCTAAGAAATGATAAATATATATATGAAACAGACTACAGCAGAAAGCCAAGGAACAATATAAATGAAGCAAAATATATATAAAAGGTAGTTTACGTCATAAACTAGTCAAACCGTGTTGTTGGACTTTTTGTTGGTTTGATGAAATATTTTTAACTTAGTTTATATATTGAGTTCTATATATAATATAGTGTAGGGTTGTTTGATTCAACAAATCTCAAAAATATATTAATTGCTTCAGGCTCAGCATCATTTTCGATATGCGTTAATTAAAAGAATCAATAAAATTGTTACAGGGTGTGTGAAGTTTAAATCTTTTTATCAGTAGAGAGATCATCAAATCATAGTTACAACCACAGAGTGAAAAAATTACAACCATTCTCTTGCATATAATCATAGTTATACCTATATTTTGCTACTTATTCGAAGCGTTCTTTGTTCTGAATGTTAATTCAACTGTTGTGTGTGCGATTTTGCATAGTGAGCCCTAAGTATTCTCTTCTGCAACTCAATATTTCTTTGTTCTTGATATATCCTTGTTCATTTCTGTGTTTCCAGCTATTACCTAGACAAATAAAGGACCATAATTTAAATATTGTTTACTTCGAAATACGAGTAACAACTAAATTTGTAATGCGGTTATAAGGATACGCAATCTAATTCAATGCTAATTGATAAATGACTAAGTAAATAAATGAATTAAATGATTTATATGGATCGAACCCGTATAGTTGCAAGTTGTCAGCCCCGATCTAGATTAGACTCGAGAACAGTTTGCCAAGAACAATAAGAACGACAATAATAATATGAATAACTCAAATATGAAGAGTTAACAGTAAATAAAAGAGTGTTTGTATTCAGCAGTGTGCATAAGAGCTTGAATGTGATGATAATTATGATAATGAATCAATTACAAATGAATAAGGTTCCTCTTTATATAGTAGAGGAATCCTAAATAAGGAATGATTCGAATTGCGGAAGTAACGTACATGATTGGTATTATTAACCGCTAATAGTTCTACTGGCTCCGAAATTCTCGCCGGGATCGATGGTCGATTGCGGATATCTCGTGATTCCGTTACTGTGGTGTCGATCTAGGCCGGTCTCGATATCTCAGCCTCCAAACTCGCTGGGTCCGAACTCACTTTGATCCCAATTTATAATTGAGACATACCCCTCGAACCCATAGACTCGGACATCTTCGATTTTTACCGAACACAGATAGTCCCCGCGTTTCTTAGAATGAAAAGACAAGAAACAATTTAAGCCTCGATTTTCTTTGTACCTCGATCATAACGTCATTCTTATGACTTAAGAGACAGATGTGACTGAAACGTCCCGTCGGTTCGGTCCTCAAGAACCATAAATGCATGTCAGCCGTTCGTCAGCCACTAGCGGCGCTGAACCGTCGTTTTGAACTTATAAATACCAGCTCTTTAATAGATTCAAAATTTTACTTTGCTTTGATCACACTCTTGAGCTCACAAACCCTTTTGTTTCCGTCTCACCGCCGTTCATCAGACCACCGTTGCTCCTACCGGAACCGCCGGCCCTATACCCTCTCTTTTGCTCTCAACTCGTATACAAAATGGCAAAGACCTCCAAAACAGTACCGCAAAAGGAGAAAGCTCCATCTTCTTCTTCTCAACCGGCCGGCGATAAGACGCCGGTAGAACCGGTTATACACGAAAACGTACCCGGCTCCTGCATCCTCATAACCGACTTCAAGATCGATAACCCCTCGTTGGTGCCGGGCCGATGTGAGGACATGTTGATGTATGTGTGTTCAATTACCTAGGGCCATATCGATGCCATGAAAGCCGATTGCAGATGGGGCCCAGAGGTGGTGGTGCAAATTCTTTCGTCTGAAGAGAGCATCACCACTCATATGAAAGGGTTCTTGAGTGTGTACACTTATCCCTTCACACTGAGTCCAGTCGACCCCCTGATCTTCGAATTCTGTAATAGGTACGAGATCACTCTTGGTCAACTTCACCCCTTGCTTTGGCGCGTGGTGATCATGTTGCGCTACTACTCCAACGAGGTCGGGGGATTGGAGTTCACATTGGACCATCTCATGCGGTTATACAGACCTTGACTCTATAGAGGGTTGATCAGACTTAAATATTGAGAAAACAAAACTTTATTCTCTAATATCGACGAAGATAAAGATCGGGGCTGGATGAGCCGATTCATACGGGTGAGGACCTGTGACATAATACCAGAAGAGAAGATGTCGTTCCACGAGGAGTGGAGATCCAAACGTGAGTATCCTTTGTTCTTTTGGTTCGATGTCCTAGTAGATTTTGCCTGACGTTTTTCTTTGACTATGTAGCCGACCCTTAGATGCTTGAGGCGGTGCCTGACTTTGAAGATTGCATACATAGGCTGGCCTCCACCTTGACCCGAATTGAACGAGTGTGGAGGGATTTGTGTAAAGGCAACTAGGAAGCCAAAAACCACGGTAAGGTCCCTTCTCGTGTCTTCCGAAGTAACCATCCCCCTTTTCCCATTGTTAATCTCCAGTTTATGTAGGTTTGACCAAAGACGCCATCATGAGGCCCTCGAGCAAAGGTGGCGAAGTCGAATCCCCGGCCCGGGGGTCAGGAAAGGACAAGAAAAGGAAAGACACCTCTCAATCCGAGGTCTCTAAGACCAAGCCTCGAAGAGTGAGGAGAAAAGCAGTCGACCTCACGGCCGATACGGTCCAAAAGTTGAGGCACCAGGACGAGGAAGAGGAGCAAGAAAACTCTTCGGTGTTGCTATCTCGTCCCCGAAAAACCATCGATGCTGCCATGCTTCCTGAACTGCCGCCCGTTGCAGCTAAGCCTCACGGAGATGAGGCTTCAAAAATAAAGTCGGGGGTGAACCCCAAGTCTCCTGAGGTCGAGGCGATATCTCGATCGTCGACTTTTACACCGAGGAAGGCCAGTTTCGAGACCAGGAATGTCGTCCAGAGCGCTCCGAGCGATTTGCTCGGGGCTATGACAATAGGTCAAACGTTATCCATGACAGTCTTTTCTGAAGGGGCAATCAGGGATGCCCAAATGCTGAAGACCCCTGAGATCGGTGGAGGCTCCAGCGCTGGTGATCCTTTTCAGGATTGCTTCGTGGGGGTCGATGATGCCTCCAACATCATCGATGCTTCGATCCTCATGGCAGAGGCCCATCGCCTTTTCTCTAAGGTAAGTGTTCGTTGACTTTTGGTCATTACTTCTTACAGTTTATATTTTCTAACTCATGTTATTTTCCTCTGTATATGCTTTTGCCAAATTCTGCTCTAACCTTAGTCAGTGTGAAGCCGAACTCTTGAGGGTCTCGGGAGAGAGGAATATTCTGAAAGGTCTTTGTGGCCAAAAAGACGAGGTCATAAAGAACCTTCAAACGGAACTAGCCAAGGCGCATGAGGAGGAGGCCGAGTTGGAAAAGAAGGTAACTGCCGTGCTGATATAGCATGGGGTCGACCCAATTGTGGAAGTTAACTCATCGAAATATCAGCTGCAATAGAAGGTGGAGAAGATCGGTCTCTTTCGGGCGGAGTACGACCAGGTCAAGACCGATTGTGATCGGTGGAAAGCGAATATGGACCGCCTTGCTGTTGATAAAGAAGCAGCTTTGGCCAAGTTATATTCGGCGGAGGCCTAGCTCCTAGATCTTAAAGAAAGGGTCTCTACTCAAGCGAAAAGGGTCGAAGAGCAACAAGCCGGGCTTGGCAAGGCAGAGGCCAGGCAGCTCGTCTCTTCAGATGATAATGATGACGATGACGGGTCTGGTAGTGGATAAGATGGTGGCGAGGTTACCGAAGAAGATGCCCTGAACAAGCTGTTCAGGGAGAAGCTGATGTCGAGGGGGCTAGCCCTGATAATAACTAGGTTTTAGATTTTTTCTTTCTTTTCTTTTGTAAGGGCCTGGTTGGCCCTTTTGAACAAATATTCCTTGATGTTTTTGTGTCCTTGTATGTTTAACTGTCTCCACTGGAGAATTCTTTTTGCTCATTTTGCGATTGAAATAAACCCTTAGGCTTTTTATTTTTCCGGGGGCAAGTCCCCAAGTCACGAAGGCAAGTCCCCGATTTCGAAGCTCATTTGAGAGTTCGTCTCGGAGACGGCATGTTTCGAACTAACATACGAGTTATCTCCAGTAGACAAGCTTGAATAATTTTATAATATAGAGTAGGCTCTTAGGTTTTATCAACGATTATTAAAATTTCGAGCTCGAATTATTTGTTTAAGCTCGTAATAACCAGACCCTTGGGGTTGAATTGAACGAGAGCGTGGTCTCGATTTTTAATTATATTGGCCTTTTGGCTCATGAGATCGGTCCTTGGGCTCTTTTATATCGGCCCTTAGGCTCTTTTAGGTTGGTCCAGTTTGGCCTCTACAAGTGGCTGTAATTTTTCCCTCTTCGGCTAAAAGACTTAGTGAAAATTTCTTATGTCTTAGCATATATTTTTCAATACCCATTGGGGTTTTCAAGGGTTCGACGATCAGACCCCGGGTTTTCTTAACCTTTTTGTGGAGATGATTTAACATCTCGAAGGCTGATGCTATCGAAGCCTTTGAATTATTTGGGGGATGATTTTATGGAAGCCCTTTGCTTTGCCGAGGGTAAGCCTTATTTAGCTGGTTTTTCGAAGTATTTGAAGGCCTTTATTTTATGGCGAAAGTCCGACGTCTCCGAGCCGCATAATTACGGCCGTAGCCTTTTTATACGATCTCAGTCTTTAATATGACTGTAGCCTTCGGGTATGTCTTTTGGACTTGTTTCTCAATAACATTTCGAATTTGTTCAAATGTTAGTCCCCGAGTGTGATGGCCTTGACTTGTATATCGGGGGGTGCATCTTTGAGGTCTTATAACTTCGAACTTTAGATAGCTCGAGTAAGTAGTCCCCGAGTGTTCGAGGTACGCTTGCACTCGGCCCTTGATCCATTTTTCAAGACTGTTAGTTTTGCGAAATAAATCATAAGTATACGACTTGTATAATGGAAATTCTACTTTGAAAAAAAATATGTTTGGGAAAAAGAGATAACTTCTTTGTATTATTCATACATGCGTACATGTTTTGTTATCGGGGCTCGGCTATTCTATATGGACACGGTTCATTCGGCCGTTTGGCCTATTACAAAATCTTTCCTAACGAGACCCATTTACATAACATCCGAGGGTGATGCCCCCAATATTCGAGGTTGATTGCAAAGAAGCCTTGGATACTGTTGAATCATCCCCAGGTAGCAACATAGTTGTTGCCTCGTTAAAAACCTCGCCGGAAAAACCCATTTGGGATAAAAATCGGTCTAAGGGAAAAAGAGTGCAACACGTACTTTAAAACCTGAGGTCTCGATTTCTTGGGATGGGTACCTGCAATAAGTTAGTTTCTTATATTTAAGTAAATGAAAAAGGAGAGATCCATACCTTAGCAATAATATCGCTTGAGAAGTGATATGTTCCAATTATTTGACAATGGCTCAATGTCCCTTGTTCCGAGCTTGTATGACCCTTTTCCGACTATGTCGAGAATATGATAGAGTCCTTCCCAGTTAGGACCAAGTTTTCCTTTGTTAGGGTCTCGAGTATTGATGGTAATTTTCCTTAGGACCAAGTCATCGACTTTGAAGTGTCGAAGATTGGTTCTTCTGTTATAGTATCTCTCTATTCGTTGTTTTTGGGCGGCCATTCGAACGAGCGCCGCTTCTCATCTCTCATCCAATAATTTGAGGCTGGTATTCATTGCCTCGCGGTTTGAATCTTCCTTTGCATGTCGAAATCGACGCTGGGCTCTCCTACTTCGACATGTATTAAGGCTTCGGAGCCGTAGAACAAAGAAAACGGGGTTGCCCCGGTGCTGGATTTTGATGTCATTCTATATGCCCATATAACCTCGGGCAACTTTTCTCTCCACTTCCATTTGGCTTCGTTTAGCCTTTTCTTCATGTTTTGGATGATAGTCTTATTTATTGACTCGGCCTGTCCGTTTCCACTAGGGTGATATGACGTCGATAATATCCTCCTTATTTCGTGCTCTTCGAGTAACGTTGTTTCCTTACTTTCGATGAACTGTTTTCCATTATCACACACTATCTCAGCAGGTATCCCAAATCGACACGCAATGTGATCCCATATGAAGTCAATCACTTCTTTTTCCCTAACTTTTTCGAAGGCTTGCGCTTCAACCCATTTAGAGAAATAGCCAGTCATAAAAAATATGAATCTAGCTTTACTTGGGGCCGATGGTAGAGGTCCGACGATATCCATTTCCCATTTCATGAATGGCCAGGGGATAAGACCGAGTGAAGCTGTTCACCGGACTGGTGAATCATCGGTGCAAACCTTTGACATTTGTCGCATTTTCGAACGAACTTCTTAGCGTCCTTCTCCATGCTATCCAATAGTATCCTGCTCTGATGACCTTTCGAACTAGTGACTCGGTGCCAGAATGGTTTCCACAAGTGCCTTCATGGATTTCTCGTAAAACATAATCGATATCCCTCGGCCCCAGACATACGACCAATGGACCATCGAACGACCTTCTGTATAATGTTCCGTCCTCGTCCAATATGAACTGAGCTGCCTTAGTTCATAAGGTCTTTGATTCCTTGGGGTCCGAGGGTAGCTTCCCGTTCTTCAAGTATTCGATATACTTGCTCCTCCAATCCTTGGTTAAGCTTGTAGAATTTATTTTAGCGTTCCCTTCCTCGATTACGGACCTTGAGAGATGGACGACAGTCCCCTAGCTAATTTCATCTTCATCGACCGACGATCCAAAGTTGGCAAGTGCATCAGCCTCAGTATTCTGTTCCCGAGGTACATGCTACAGAGTCCATTCTTTGAAGTGGTACAAAGTGATCTACAACGTGTCTAAATATCTTTGCATCCTATCTTCTCGTACTTCGAAGGTGTCGTTTACCCGGTTAACTACCAGCAGGGAGTCACATTTAGCTTCAATGACTTCCGCTCCCAAGTTCGGAACCTTTCACGTTTAAGGCTCCGCCCGTGAAGAGGGTACATACCCTCGATGAGGTTCCCGATTTCAGCAGTAGTTCCTTTTCCACCTTGGGTACGAGGGTTGGCGAAAAATCTGCCACTAAGTCTGCTAATATTTGAGACTTGATGGTCGTTCGGGATTGATACTCAATATCGTACCCACCAAGTTTGACGGCCCATTTGGCCAATCGGCCCGATAGCTCGGGCTTATGCAATATATTTCGAAGGGTACATGTGGTAATGACACATATAGGATGACACTGAAAATATGGCTTTAGTTTTCTAGATAGGCTTATTAGTGCAAGTGCTAATTTTTCTAGGTGCAGATATCTGGTTTCAGCATCTCCTAAAGTTTGACTTACGTAGTAAACTTGAAACTGTGTACCTTGTTCTTCTCGAACTAGCACTCCACCTACCATTATCTCGGACACCTATAGCTTCTCATCTGCCTTTGGGGTGTGGAGCAAAGGTGGAATCGATAAGTACCGTTTCAACTCTTCCAATGCTTGCTAACATTCCGGAGTCCATGTAAAGTCATTTTTCTTTTTAAGAGAAGAACCTGTGACTCCGATCTGATGACCTCGAAATGAACCGGCCCAGGGCATCTATCCGTCCTGTCATCCTCTGAACAACTTGCACGATGTCCATGACGGTGATTTCCTCGATGGCTTTGATTTTGTCGGGGTTAATCTCGATCCCACGATTCGACACCATGAAGCCGAGGAATTTACCCGAGCCTACCCCCAAGGCACACTTTTCGGGGTTGAGTTTCATGTCATACTTCCTCAAGATTTCGAATGTCTCCTGCAAGTGAGTCAAATGGTCCTCTGCGCGCAGGGACTTAACTAATATGTCGTCAAAGTAAACTTCCATTGATTTCCCTATCTGATCTTCGAACATCTTGTTAACTAGGCGTTGATATGTAGCTCCTGCATTTTTTATCCCAAAGGGCATTACATTATAGCAGTAAATTCCATACTTAGTGGTAAAAGAAGTTTTTTCTTGGTCTTCTGGGTCCATCTGAATTTGGTTGTACCCAGAAAAGGCGTCGATAACAGTAAGTATCTCGTGGCCAGTCATGGTGTCGATCATTCGATCGATGTTAGGCAAAGGGAAGGAGTCTTTTGGACATGCCTTATTTAGGTCCTTATAATCTACACACATTCTACATTGGCTAACCACTCGGGATATTTGACTTCCCGAATGGACCCTATTTTAAGGAGTTTAGTTACCTCTTCCTTTATGAAGGTGTGCTTCAGCTCAGACTGAGGCCTCCTTTTCTGCTTTATCGGTCTAAACTTAGGATCCAGGCTCAACCGATGAGTTGTAATCTCGGGCGGGATTCCTATCATATCTAAATGGGACCATGCAAATCAATCCATGTTATCAATAAGAAATTGAATGAGTTTTTTCCTGAGTTCGGGGGTTAACCCTGTTCCAGGTATACCTTGTGTTCGGGTAGATAATCGATGAGTATCACATGTTCCATCTCTTCGACTGTCGACTTAGTTGCATCCGATTCTTCGGGAACAACGAAAGTTTGAGGAGTAAGAAAATACTTTTTGTCATCTTCGATTACCGGCTCATCCGCTTTGGTCGAGGCTGGGAGTGGTGATTTCTATTTGGCTGCTTTCTTATCTTTGATGCTCGAATTTTCTGAGGTCGAGGGTGCTGGTATCAGTGTCACCTTGTCGACTGCAAACATCTCATTTGCATCATGTTGTTCCCCGTAAATCGTTTTCACCCCATCCAATGTTGGGAACTTCATCATTTGGTGAAGGTTCGATGGTACCGCCCTCATGTTATGGATCCACGGCCTCCCTAGCAGTGCGTTATACCTCATGTCACCTTCAATGACGTGAAGTTTTATGTCCTGGATGGTCCCGGCTACGTTCACTGGTAGGATTATTTCTCCCTTCATTGTTTCTCCAGCCATGTTGAAGCCATTTAGGAATCGAGATGCGGGAAGAATCTGATCAAGTAGGTCGAGCTGTTCTACGACCCTCGACCTGATTATGTTCGCCGAGCTACCTGGATCCACAAGAACACGTTTAGCTTGAATTTTATTTAGCAAGATAGAAATTACCAGGGCGTCATTGTGTGGTTGAGAAAGGCCGTATGTCTCCTCGTCGTTAAATGTAAGGCTGATTTCGGGCATATAATCTCGGGTCCGTTTTTCCCTTGTAATCGATACTATGGTGCGTTTGAAGACAGGTCTTTGAGGGACGTCGACTCCACCGACGATCATATGGATAACATGCTGAGGCTTTTCTTCCTCATTATTTTTATCGGCGTCTCTCTCCCTAAAGTCATTTTTGGATCTGTCGCTGAGGAATTCCCTGAGATGACCCTCGTTAAATAACCGAGCCACTTCCTCTTTCAACTGTCTGCAGTCTTCGGTCCTGTGGCCATGTGTGCCATGGTATTTGCACATCAAGTTAGTATTTCTCTGAGAAGGGTCGGTTTGTATCGGTCTTGGCCACCTAGTGTCTTTAATCCTTCAAATGGCCGATACGATAGCCGAGGCATCGACGCTAAAATTGTACTCTGATAATCGAAGTGCTTCTGTGGGATCCGCATACTTGTCGAATCCAGTCTTGCTCATGAGTCCCCGAGGATTATGTCCTCGCACCCCTTCGATCGTTGGGGGTAGAATTACGTCCCATATGGTTATTTCTTTTGTCTGCGGTATATGGCTGATATCGATATTTGGTTGGTCTTGATTCTCTGTCAAAATCCTTTTGGTTCTTACCTGTCGACCGGCTCGGGTGCAGTGAACCCGAGAGGGCTCCCAGTTGGTCATCCTCAACTCTGATCTTCGACTGGTATCGGTTGTGGACATCTTCCCAAGTCACAGCCGGGTATTCTATCAAATTTTGTTTAAATTGACGTGATGCGATCGAACTCCTCTCGTTTAGTCCTGTGTGAAAGCTTGAACAACCCAGTCGTTGGTAACTGGTGGCAACTCCATACATTCCATTTAGAATCGAGGTACAAATTCTCGCAGCATCTCATTTTCCCTCTGCTTCACCTTGAAGTGGTTTGATATTCTCGTTGCAACCTTTATAGCTCCAGCGTGTGCCTTCAAACGAATCTGCCAACATGGCAAACGAATCGGTAGAGTTCGGTGGCAAGTTGTAATACCAAATCATAGCTCCCTTGGACAGGGTCTCCCCAAATTTCTTCAGCAATACTGACTCGATTTCATCGTCTTCCAAATCATTTCCTTTAATAGCACACGTATAAGAGGTAACGTGCTCATTGGGGTCCGAAGTCCCGTTGTATTTTGGTATATCGGGCATCCTGAATTTTTTCGGTATGGGCTTCGGAGCCGCACTTGGAAGGAATGGTTTTTGTACAAATTTTTTGGAGTCTATTCCCTTTAATATTTGTGGTGCCCCCGGAATCTGATCAACTCGTGAGTTATAGGTTTCCACCTTCTTATCGTTGGCTTCAGTCTTCTTTTCCCCCGATTCTATCCTCTTAGTAAGCTCCTCGAGCATTTTCATTATTGCAGGATCGGTCGTCGAAGTATTGTCACCTGATCTTTCCGGCACTGGATCGGTACGACGAGTAGCCTCTTGCTCGACCCCATTCGGAGCCCTGTGCTGATTCTGCAACTGGGAAATAACGTTTTGTTGGGCTTGCAGCATTTCAAATATGACTTGGAGACTAACACCTTCTTCTCCCCTGCCCTAGGTACCTCGGTCGTCGGTCCGTCCCTCTCTGCATACGCTTCCATCAGGGTCTCCACCTAAATCTGCATTCAAAGCAATGTGTGAACCGACATAGACCAGGTTGGCGGGTGGCGCTCCTCGGAGACCAGCTTGTGGAACCTCGACTCCTGGAGCGACAACATTCTCATTCTCCCCGTGGAGTCCCATGCCGTTGTCACCATGTGTAGTTGTGTTGTGTGAGTTTGACATGATTTGTCCTGAAAACAAAATTCTTGACAAGAAACAAGCATAAAATAGTGTGTTATACCAGAATTAACACTGAAAAATCACTATTATTCTTAGCCTCACGGTGGGCGCCAAACTGTTTACCTCGAAATACGAGTAACAATTAAATTTGTAATGTAGTTATAAGGATACGCGAGCTAATTCAATGCTAATTGATAAATGACTAAGTAAATAAATGAATTAAACGATTTATATGGATCGAACCTATATGGTTGCAAGTTGTCAGCCTCGGTCTGGATTAGACTCGAGAATGGTTTGTCGAGAACGGTTTGCCAAGAACAGTAAGAACAACAATAATAATATGAATAACTCAAATACGAAGAGTTAACAGTAAATAAATGAGTGTTTGTATTCAGCAGTGTGCGTAAGAGCTTGAATGTGATGATAATTATGATAATGAATCAATTACAAATGAATAGGGTTCCTCTTTATATAGTAGAGGAATCCTAAATAAGGAATGATTCTAATTGCGGAAGTAAAGTACATGATTGGGGTTATTAACCGCTAATAGCTCTACTGGCTCCGAAATTTTCGCCGGGATCAATGGTCGATTGCGGATATCTCGTGATTCCGTTACTGTGGTGTCGATCTAGGCCGGTCTCGATATCTCAGCCTCCAAACTCGCTGGGTCCGAACTCACTTTGATCCCGATTTATAATCGAGACATACCCCTCGAACCCATAGACTCGGACATCTTCGATTTTTACCGTACACAAATATCTAAAACAATATCTTAATCCTTTTATTCCATATCATTTACTAATTAACTGTAATTGTGGTAGAGAGATTTTCTTCGTTTCCAGTATCGAAATTTAACTGTGATATGCGACTTGTCCTAGAAAATATGCTGCAACACAATTTAATTTCTTTTTCTTGCTATTTCATATTTCATTTTGCTTCCAGCTGTCACCTAGATAATTAAAAAGGACCTTTTAAAGTATCTTTAGGATGATAGACAGAGACAACAATTCAGTCAGATCTCAACATGCATGTACAATGTTCTAATTAAATAAATATAGGAATGAGTCGGACTCCAATACCATCTTAAGAAAATAAATTTGAGTTCCAACTTAAATATTAGTTTACCATTACCCGAGGATTATTCAAAACCATGTAAGAGGACAATCGAGTAGTTCATTTCTTCGACCAATGTTTGAAACTCTGACAGTATCAATCAAACGTACTCACCACTGATCTTTAATCGTATCAGAAAGTTAATCTAGTTGTTAGTTTCATATTGTCTATCCTAAAATTTGAATAACAATTAAACTAATATTGTGGTTTTAAGGATATGTGATTTCACTCAATACCAATTGATAAATATAAATATAAGCGATAGAATTAAATTATAAATAAAGCAAACCAGTTGTTCAGACTGAACTCAGCCCTCGAGTCGAAGTACCCTCGAACTGATAAGTGCAAGAACAGTTAAAAAAATGAGCAAGCTGATGAAAAATAATGTAAGCGAGGAATAAAGAATTATATTGCTTTTTCTCTGTGAATATTGATGACTACAAATGATTAGAACTCCCTTTTATATTGTAGAAGAATTCTACTTATGGTACAATTCTAGTTACGGAAGAAAATTACATGATTAGCTAATTATCCTTTCCTGATTAGATTCGTTTCGAGATTTACGCCGTGATCCTTGACCAGTCACGGATATCTCGCTTTTACGTTACCATGCCGCCTCCGATATTATTCGGTGCCTATCGCACTTGGTTTCGATTGTTACCAACCTCGATCTCGACAGATACTTTAATCCTGAACTCGGTGCCTTATTCTCTTGATTTAGTCGAAGTCGGCTTTCGATGCAATATTCTGATCTCGATAAAATAGTGAAATCGGGTGGCCCCGATTTCAACCATATACAGATAGTCCCCTCGTTTTTTGGAGTGTCACGACAGGAAAACGAATTGAACCTCGATTGTTTGGACCTCGACAAATTATGACGTCATCCTTGTGCATAAGCGATGGAGGTGACTGAAATGTCCCGTCGGTACAGTTCTCCAAATCATTAACGAGCGTCAGTTGATGGTCGGCCACTAGTGTTGTTGAACCGTCGCCGTAAATCCATAACTAGGCCTTCTCCTCGTTGAATCAAACTTATTTTCACTTTCTTCCAACCTTCTAAGCTTTTACCTTTCCCAAGCTCTTCTTTTCTTTTAATCTTCAGGTTTCACCGCCAATCTTCAAACACCAAATTTTACTATCTTCTTCCTCCCTTAAACTCATAAAAATGCGAAAGCATCTAAAACAGTTCCCCAAAAGGAGACAGCTTCTTCTTCACGGCCGACGGTGACAGAACGCCGGTGGATCCACTCCCTGAAGAGTGTGTTCCTGCTTCATGCAACCTAAAATACGACTTTAAGATCGAGAAAGTTTGCTCGGTCCCTGGTCGATGCGAGCATATGTCGAGGTACATTTGCTCGATAACTAAGAAGTACGTCGAGAAGTTGAAGATAGACTGCAACTGGGGGAATAAAATGATGGTAATTCCAACCCCCGAAGAAAATATCACCACCCATGTGGAAGGGTATTTGAGTGTTTACACTTATCCTTTCACGCTGGGTCCCCTCGACCCCGTCATCATTGACTTGTGCCGTCAATACCAGATAAACCTAGGCCAAATCCACCCTTCTTTTTGGCGAATAGTCATCATGCTTCGTTTCTTTTCAAGCAAAATCGAGGGGATGCCATTCACCCTCCACCACCTCATTAGGTTTTATAGCCCTCGTATCTTCGAGGGTTTATCAAACTCCAGTATCGAGCAACCAAGGTGTTGTTCTCGAGCTGGATCAAGGCTGGATGGGTAGGTTCGTTTGGGTAAACACCTCTGACCTCATCCCGGCAAAGAAGATGCCATTTCCTAAGAAATGGAACATGAAGCGTAAGTATGCCCCGTGCGACCCCCGATCTTGAGAGCTAGGTTCAGAAGCTGGCCTCGACCTCTTCGTATGCCGAGCGCTGCTGGCGCGATCTAGCAAAAGGTCGATGGGAGGCCAAGAATCATGGTAAGCCTCCCTTTTACCTATATGATGAATCGATCACAATATCTTTCTATACTTATTCAATTTTCTTGTGTGTAGGCCTCAGTAAGATGTGGCCATGAGGCCTCCGTCTGGCGAGGAGGAAGCTTCGGCCCCGGTTCTGAAACCGGTGAAGGATAACAAGAGAAAACGAGCCTCAACCTCTGAAGACCCAAAACCCAAGAAGAAGAAGAGTTCGATTAAAAAATTAAAGATAGATATTGTCCCTGCCCATATACTTTAGCGGCTGAGAGAGGGAGAAGAAGTAGCCGAAGATGTTGCCTCGGTGTTGGTGGCCCAAGTGAGGAAAACCATCGGGTCCCCCAAGGCCATTGAATCAGTCGTGGTTGGTGAGGCCCCGCCTCGTGCTGAGGAGGATTTGGAGAAGAATTCGTGAAAAGTCCCTGAATCACCTGAGATCGAGGCTATCTCCCGTCAAACGGCGAGCATGTCCGAGGGGGCCGGTCCAAATTGGCTAAAGCTCACAAGGAGGAGACCGAGCTGATCGAGCAGGTAATGATACTCTTAAAAACTCATGGGCTTGATTCGAGAACGGAGGCTAATATTTCGATATCACAGCTGCAGTAAAATATCAAGAAGATTGAGTTGCTCCGTGAGGAGGTCAATCAAGTGAAGGCGGAGCCCTACATGTGGAAAGAAGGCATGGACCGCCTTGCTACAGAGAAAGAGACTGCTCTAGCCCGATTTTCATCGGTCGAAGGCCAGCTTCGAGATATGAAGGAAAAGAGCTCGGCTCAGGCTCAGAAGATAGAGGATCTCGAGGCTCAGTTGGCTTCTGAACTCGCAAAGGCTAAATTTGAGGCCAAGAAAGTAAAGAACGAGGCTGATAAGATGGTGGCCATTTATCGAGCCGATGCTGAAGCCGCTCAAGTACAAGTGAGGATACTGCCGATACTGCTCAAACTCGAGCACATTGGATTGCCGAACATGCTAAATGCCAATCTCGGACGGAGACCCTCGAGGAGATCCACGCTCGAGGTTTCGATCTTTCCGAGGAGATAGTGGAGGCAAAAGAGCATGAAGCTGATGCTAGAATATTGGCCTCTTCTGATGACGACGATTAATGCAATGATGATGATGGAGCAAGAGTGGGTCCAAAAATGGTGAGGAGCCCGAGGAAGAAGCTTCCCCCGAGGATAGTTAGGGGCTTTTGTATTTTTTCTTTTTTCTTTCTTTTGTGTAGGAGCCTGACTGGTCTTTTGAAAATACTTTCACATATATATAATATTTCCCTTTTGATCTGTGTTTAACTTTTGACTCGTGAAAATTCTGATTTGCTTTATGCCTTATGAAATTTTTTATATACTTCATGCCTTGTGAAAATTTATTTGTGAATTCGAAATTCAGGCAATTTGCCGAAGTCAGACTAATATAGTCTCGGTGGTCGAGTGAGTACTCGTTCGAACTCGAAGTATGTAAACCTTTAGGTTTTAGTTGAGTGAGGATGAATTCTCGAACTCAAAAATTATAACGGCCCTTAGGCTCTTGAATTGGACGATATAGCCTCAAAAGAGTGGTTTATTTTCCCTTTTCGACTTAAAAAGTTTAATCATGTAAGAATTTGTCATGTCTTAGAATAACTTTGTTCAGTACAAAATTTTTTGAAGGTTCGAATAGATTGATACCCCTTAGGGTTTTTTGAGGGTTATCGAAACCCTTCGGTTATTTTGCCGAGGGTAGCCCTTTTAACTGGTTTATAAAAATATTCGAAGGCTTGTTTTTATTGTAGAATTCGGACGTCTCCGAACCGTGTTATTTTGGCTGTAGCATTGGGATCTGCCTCTTAGTCTTATTTTCCCAATTATACTTCAAACTTGTCTGAAGTGTCAGTCCCCGAGCGGGGTGGCCTTGGCCTATAAATCGAGGATTGAACTTTTAAGGTCTTACAGTCTCGAAGTTTAGTAATTCGAACATGTCGATTTTTGGAAGGCGGTCCCCGAGTAGGGGGTTAATTATTCGAGCTTTAGTTGTGATCGTCCCTTGACCTAGTTACCGCAATAGATCATAAGTATGAAATTGTGAAGTAGAAATTTCACTAAGGCATGGGATATCTGGTAAGGAAAAAATACTTTTTTTAATAGATCATACACGCGTACATATTTTTCCACTAGGGCTCGAATAATCTACATGGACATGGTTCATTCGACCGTTTTACAAAATTTACCTATCAAGACCCTGTTGACATGAAGTATTTTCCTTGAAAACATAACATCCGAGGGTGATACTCCCCAGTATTCGAGGTTGATTGTAATGAAGCCTCGGCTACTGTTGAATTGCTCTAAGTTAGCACGAACAATGGTTTCCTCGTTAAAAATCTTGCCGGAAAAAACCATTTGGGACAAAAACCGGTCAAAGGGAAAAAGAGTGCAACGCGTGATTTCAGACCTAAGGACCTAGTGCTTGGAGAAAACTTTGATGCCTTCGATCGAACACCTGCAACAAGTTAGTATAAAATATAAATGAAAAAGGAGAAGGTCATACCTTAATAATAATATCCCTTGTGGAGTGATGTGTTCTAATTATTTGTCAATTGTTCCTCATTCATCGTGCCAAATTTGTAGGATCCCTTTCTGATGATCGGTCCTTCCCAATTTGGGCCTAGTTTTCCTTCGTTTGGGTCTCGAGTATTGAGAGTGATTTTTCTCAAAACTAAGTCCCCGATTCTAAAGTGACGAAGAATGGCTTTTCGGTTGTAGTAGCTTTTGATGCGCTGCTTTTGTGCGGCAATTCTGACGAGGGCAGATTTCCGTTTTTCATCTAGTAATTCGAGGCTTGTATTCATAGCCTTGTGGTTTGACTCCTCTGTTGTGTATCGAAACCTGACACTAGGTTCCCCGACCTCGATCAGGATTAGGGCTTCGGCGCCATATACTAGGAGAACAGTGTTGCTCCCGTACTAGATTTTGATGTTGTTTGATATGCCCAAAAAAATTCGAGAAATGTTTCTCTCCATTTTCCC
Source organism: Nicotiana knightiana (assembly GCA_005239525.1). Classification (NCBI taxonomy): domain Eukaryota; kingdom Viridiplantae; phylum Streptophyta; class Magnoliopsida; order Solanales; family Solanaceae; genus Nicotiana; species Nicotiana knightiana. The sequence continues at coordinate 195,136 of ML403165.1, forward strand.
TTAGTGTCGTTTAATCTTTTCTTTACATTCTGAATGGTCTTGTTTGTTGATTCGGCATGTCCGTTCCCACTAGGATGGTACGGAGTTGACAAGACCCTTTTAATTTTGTGATCTTCGATAAACTTTGTTATTTTGCTGCCGATGAATTGTTTTCCATTGTAACATACGATTTCGGAAGGTATCCCGAATCGTCATATGATGTGATCCCAGATGAAGTATATAACTTCTTTTTCTTTGACTTTCTTGAAAGCCTATCCTTCAACCCATTTAGAGAAATAGTCATTCATAAACAAAATGAATTTAGCTTTACCTGGGGCCGATAACAGAGGGCCGACGATATCCATCCCCCATTTCATGAATGACCATGGGGATAGGACTGGATGAAGTTGCTCTCCAGGCTGGTGGATCATAGGCGCATGTCTGTGGCACTTATCGCATTTTCGAACGAATTACTTAGTATCTTTTCCATATTGGCCCAATAGTATCTTGCTCTGATGACTTTATGAACCAGTGATTCAGCTTCGGAATGGTTTCTGCAAGTACCCTCGTGAATTTCTCGTATGACGTAATTGGTGTCTCCCGGACCCAAACATACTGCCAGCGTCCATCGAACATCCTTTTGTATAATGATCCATCTTTGGCCAATGTGAATCGTATAGCCTTTGTTCGTAGAGTCCTCGATTCCTTAGGATCCGGTGGGAGCTTCCCATTATATAAATACTCGAGGTATTTATTCCTCAAATCCCAAGTTAGGCTTGTGGAGTTTATTTCGGCGTGGCCTTCTTCGATCACTAACTTCAAAAGTTGTACGATAGTCCCCGAGCTAATTTCGTCGTCTTCGACCAATGACCCCTGTGAACAACTAATTTTTGACCACATCCAAATTCTATACTATTTTTTGCTGTAAATACTAATTTTAGGTCTAATCTTAATATTTTAAATTTTTATCTTACTCTTAATAGGTTTTATTTAAGAAAATTAAAAACAACAAAAATATTCACATTCTTAGAATATAAGATTTGTTCCTATGTTTAAATAGAAGAAAATATATATAACTTGGTTTCTTCTAATTTAAATGTAAGTTATAGTAGTATCTTTTATTGATTAGTATAATTTAAACTTTTGTATAAATAGTGAGTTTCTTATTTATATAACCCCTTTAAGTTTAAGAATAAGTTGGTTGATATATATATA